>DWTA01000232.1:0-12148 GCA_018236805.1 Plebejus anna | reverse complement strand
TCCAGTGGTTTGGGCTGTGCGTTGATAGATCACCATGTCAGTCAGTCACCTTTGACTTTTATATATATAGATAAAGTTTGTACCTCTCTCACGGCTCCGGCTATACATAATATTCTGTACGTTAACGCACGTCATTGCGTATGCGGGGGCTGTACCGCCGGCGGCTTTGCGGTAACTTTTCATTGTGATGTCCCACTTTTTGTGTTCGCGTAATTTTGTTAAGCTCTGTACGAATATATCTGAGCTACTCGCGCAAAATTATAATGAGCTGCTTTTGTTACATATTTAAGGTATTGCATGTAAAATTATTACGATTAAAAGATAATAGTAGAGGTGTGTAGATCGTTGTGCAGACGTCACATTGTTAAATAATTGTCACATAACATAAATAATGTCTCGATGTAATGGTGTTCGCATAATATTACAGTTAATTAGTAAACAGTATAAATAAACATCTTAATTCTTAGCATGAAAACTTTGATAGAAGTGTTTTAATAATGCAAAGTAAGACCATCGAGCAAAACAAACGCCCAGAATCGCGGTATGACCGCAAGCTGATGACAATATTTCACATAATAAAGATAATATTATTAGTTAACTTATTACAAATCACAAGATATGAGTTTACATTTACAGTCAACTCACTCAAACATAAAACGATTATAACAAAGTGATTGTACATAGGTCACAGGAATTAAAAGTAAACGAATAAGAGTTATTTCACACGTATAATACAGTCTGCATGTTAGACGCAGCGCGGATGTTTGCGTCATAAAATCGCAATTATTATTTCCATCGACACGCGCCATTTAGTTTCCGCGGGGATCTGTTTTCGGGCAGACACAAAGCGCCAGATACCAGCCGCACTTTACAGCTTTAGGGTCAATACACATTGCAATGTCACAAGGCGTTGCGGCGCATTTATAAATGAGACATTAAATTAACTAAAAGCAAAAAAAAACCGAGATCGGTAACACTGTAAATTCAATGTGTATTTTCGTGTGTAGTAAATAAAGAACAGTTTAGAATTGCTTATTTTAAAACGTATCGGATCACATCGACGTATCGCTGCGTAGCGCAGTAATTCGTACTTTGAACTCTATTATAATAAATCTTATCTCTTTTTCTTTTACAAATTACAGAGAATAATATTCCTTTGCATAAAAACATACGGTCCTTTTGTGAAGTACAATTTTATATCGCTATATTGCTAAAAATATACAGCCCTGCGTTTGCCGTTTCGGTGTGAGCTGACCTCCTCGCGAACAATACTCTGTCATTACAAAATATATGATTTCTGTTGGCGCTGATTGAGTCGACACAATCATTACGCGACAACATGAGTTATTGTTTTATTTATTGTGTCAAGTGTCCACATCACTTCACATCGTTACTATCATTTAACTTGTCACAGAATTTTAATTCAGTACAATACTATATTTAATCGCGTCGTTACACCTTGATTGACTGATGATAACACATCTACATATAAATCAAAATTATTTAAAGCACATAATGTTCAAGTTGTGGGATATACTAGAGCTCGCTTCGCTCGCCTTCGCTCGCCCTGATTATGCCACATTATGTTTCTGATTATACTCTACTCTATTACAAGATATTACGTACTGATTTCCTGCAATTTTGTTGTTCGTAGATTCGTTTGTACCAGTGCTGGTGATACTGTACATGTTTCGTGAGATTGAAACTATGTATTTATATTCTATGACTCTCAAGTATTTCTTTATCAAAATGTTATATCGGTTTAGTAAATAAAGTATTAAGAGGCTTAATAGAAGTTATACACTTTATTGTTAGAATGCGTAGATTAATTATACCTCGATCAAAAATTTTTTGTACGTCCTAAAGCCAATTCGGAACTTTGTCCCGCCTACATAAATGATAACACGAGTGGGAAAAAAGAATTTGAATAAATAAAAAGTGGACAAAATGACTTTGTCCTCAGTTTACATGCCGTTGGTCGCAATGGCGGCCAAACAACTAACAATCTGGTCCCCCGAGAAATACCCCGGCTTGATTATTCAATGCGAAAACAATACTCTTGAAAGAGCTTTATTATAAAGTCCGTGCTCCGGCCATATTACATAGGATACTTCAAAATCAAACGTCGCTTGTAAAATATGGGAGCCGGAAATAGCACCTAAAAGTTAAATAAAGGTGTCTGGCATATCCTGGCAGCCTTGGCAGGCCCGGCGGGTCTGGCACGTATAAATCCACGTATCTGTGACTGGCTGTAGCGCCCGTGACATGCCCGTTTCTATGCTAATAGAACCACGGTGCTGTGTATCAATAAAAACTATATTTATGGTAGAGAAAGCCTCACATAAATTTAAATAAGGAATAATTATGAACATTTTTAAATAAGATTTTCCTGTTTCTTTTGCGCAGCATTTACTGCAGTAAAACACGTATAATATAATTCATAATCCAAATCAATTCAGCATTTCAAGCATGTAAAGGTACAAAGGGACAGAAAGATTTATAAATTTATAATGTAAGTAAAAAAAAGGATGTGTATAAAGAAGAAAAACATGTCACAAAACAATCATTTCAGAGGTTACACCCGAAAAAAGGGTCAAAGATTTGTCCCGAACAATTAATGATGACAGCGCCGAACACGGACCTCCGTCACGTATTCAAAACCCTCAAACTTTCCCCATAAAGTCGGGGTACGTTGTGACTGGCCATATTTTTCTGATAACAAGCGAAGTTTTCCCCGCCCATAAACTACCGCTCCAGTTGGACGCGCGCCAAAATTGGGCTCCTTCAATTGTCAGTGACATAAGAGATTATGAATAAGATTTTATTTCACAAACAGGAAGCGCGCCAAGATAGATCGCGCTCGTATTGATGGCCGGCGATGCTGCACTCTCTGCAATTGTTTCTTCGCTAGCTACTGGTAGGTATAGAGGCAAAATATGGCTATGAAATCAAAAATAGATGTCAGTTTTTTTTTACAAAATCAGAGCAACTAATAAAGACTATGAATATATTATAGTACCATAATTAATTTACCTAGCGCTAGGTATATTAACTTTATGTATAGTAAAGAACATAGTGCTCATGTTTTAAGCATATCTTATGGGAACGAGGAGCAAGCACTTTTTTAGTGAGCTTTCACGTTTATAATTGCTTAAACATATTTTAAAACTTTCAAAACGTAACTCGTAAGTTACAAAATCAAGAGATAATTGTTATTAATTTAAATCTCATTAGTTACATCAAAATATACAAAGTTCCTAAACATTTCAAAGTTAGTAGGCATATTTGAAATGTTCGTGTCAGTTGACGGATAATTAAAAAGCTCCACGTCTTGGAGTGGCCAGACACTCGGGGCCCGACACCCACCTGAGGCCGTTTGTCCACAGCCGCCTGCGCCGGGACGTCAACGATGAAAATTCAAATAAAATGCCACCTTATGACCTATGGGTTGCTACGTGGTTGCTACCGATATTTGTCTAGCGACATAAGCCGCCGCTGCGTTATAGTGGCGACTGGCGTGAAGCAAAATGAAAATTATAACGCGCTTTTCGACTAACCGGCCCCTGGGGCTTCGTTTTTCCACTTGCGGGTTTACGTCTCTCTCCCCTCACTCCTCATTATCCTCTGCGTACACACGCACACATAGGCAACAACTACAATTCGTACACAACACATGCAGATTTGTCGGCCCGGCACCGGGTGTGAAGCTTGCTACCCCGCGCCAGCGGGTCTCATCGCCGCAGGGCCGGTGCCGGTGCCGGTAAGTGAAAAAGCAAGCCATACATTTTCATACATTTTTCCTCCCCCGGGCCGGTTCCGGTGCTAGGCCGGCTAATCGAAAAACGCCCATAAAGTAGCATTTTAATTTTTATTTGTATTTTGGCCGTAACGGCGGCGGTGGACAAGCGTCCTGGCTGTATTTCATTACAGTGTCGTGATAAGTCCGGACGTAATTTCATAAGATTTCGGCCCCCCTCGGCGGACATAATTAAATTTTAATGTAACACGTGTAATTCTAACTGTGGAGATTTGATATTTTTGGAATATTAATAAATGTCTAGGATGTTTGTTTATATTTTATAATAATTTGATGTTCACGTTTTCGTTTATCAAGTGGAACCATTTTGAGTAATAATGCAGAAGTCGGTTAAAAACTATGCCAATTTTCCAAGAGACTTTTTACATAACCATCCGACGCACTGCTCATATATTATTATATGCTTTTAATTAATATTAAGAATCCGAGTCAAGAGCTGCGCTCTAAGCTATTATTCCCTGTATTCACTATGATTCACTTATCATAGTGAATACACTATGATTCACTAATCATGGTGAATACACTCAAGTTCTTTTTTTTCTCCTAATCACTAATCACATGCACTCGCACCAATCAAAGTGAATACAGGCCAAGTAGACGTTAATGTGGTATAATACGAGATCTCTAAGAGAAATATCTGGTTCTTATAAAGGCACATTACAACCTGTTACAACGATTGGCGGTCTGACAGGCCGCGGGTTGTGAAATGTGTCAATATTTATTCGCGATTGGCCGCATTACCGAAATGATCTCTGCAGGTCGTCGAAGATTTGTGAGGAATTCTTAGTAACACAACTCAGCTATGATTACTTTTGTAGTAAATTATTTAAGAAATAGAAAAAAAATTAGGCTGAGCTCAGGTTACTATTGGTTAAGGTTTTAACTTTTTAAGAATTAGAGGTATTATTGTGACGCATACCTAGCCTAAACCAGACTATGGAAATATTACTTCACATCAAAATATATGAGTCGGAGTATACTAAGTTACTCTGTCTAATTAAAAGAAATCCTGTGGGAATTGTACAATTTTCCGCGACTTAAATATTTGCCAGTAAATAGTGATGTTCTCCGTAAGTGTGCTAAAAGAGGCTTTGATTCGTATCATGTGACATGTCTATAAATGGCTCAGGATTTCTTGCATAAAATATATAAGAGAGATATATTATTCTTATATCATAATGTAGATGTATCCTGTGCCTTGTACTGCGTAGAGCACAGGCACAGTTTGTTCAGAAGTTTAGACCGCGACGCCAGCCGCACGCTCCAGTTCATACGGACTGAAGTTGAAATCTTCCCGCAAGTTCGTTTGTCGTGCAGAAATTTCGAATTCTGAATATCCTTAAAAAGCACAATAAACGAATTTTGAAATTCCAATTTTATCTCTTCAATATCCCTGCTTCTTCCCAAAGTATTGCTCCAACTGATATTTTAATTTTAATCAATAAACAAAGGACTTTTTCCTTTACAATTTTGAATCAATTAATTCAATTGTTTTTTGATTACGTCACGGAATTGGACCGCTTAGGGAGCAAAGGGAAGGAAACCATTCCCTAAAAGGGTTCGCTCCTGTCGGAAACAAAAAATACCGCGTGGACTTAATATTTTCCTTTCAAATTCTTTGAAGAAAAATAAATAATAAATAACTTTACTTAGGATATTGCTTTGAATCGGTTCGTGGTTTGGGCGTTTGGCGGATAAAATTAAATTGGTAAAGCCTGTTTTACACTGACACAATATATCAGCTGTTATTTTAAACGTGAAATTAAGTACCGTATATTACAGATGAAGGTAATGAAAATATGCAACGTGTTATTTTGTAGATCAAGGGAAAAAGCATCTGGCGATAAGTAATCCCAACATTGCTAGAATTCTCCATTAGTCGAGCTTTCTACCTACATAATATACGTAATCTAGTTTTATGTATTATATATCTAAGTATAATATTATGTTATGAAACTTTAACCATTTTGCATCCAACCTAACCATGTATTTTTAAATGCGACGCATAACAAATAGTTTACCCTGCCGACATGAAAAATAACGCTCACGACGTGTAAGGCCGCGGTTTACCTCGGGCTCAGCTGTGACCCGCGTCACGGCGTCACGCGCGTCACGTCGCGTCACGACGTGTTACGTGACACGAGCCCTTAAGCCCGCGTCACGTGACAATGCAAATTTGTGACTCCATCACTCGGTTATGATAGATTCATGGACGCATGGATGTTGTCGTTGACAACGTAATACCACAGTATAACGTGCAGTATGCTAACTCAGCAGCTAATAAACACAGATACAATAATTACGCGCGCGGCTTTATACGAGATTGCATTTTTTGTTTGTAGAGATTTCTTTTTCTTTGTCGAGAAACTTTTTTAACACGACTTTTTTTACATCTCACGAGAAAAAATCATTGTTTAACTATAACGTCTGTCAGTGTTGATCAATAGCTATGTCCACATTGTGCACTTTCATCTTCAATTTTCATAATCTTTTGACATTCGAATGTCAAAATATTATGAAAATTGAAGATGAAAGGGCACAATGTGGACAAAGCCTTTGTATTAGTAAGTAGGTTTTTAATTTCGTCGATTATAACTATATCGTCAAAAATGTTTTTGTCCGTTAATTAAATTATGTCACGACACAACTGGTCGGAGCTGCAACGGATGGAGACGTCGCTGGTCGCCACAAAAACTACGACACAAAACATCTGTCTACTTGACGACCGTTTGAAATATCTAATTTTGTGATGTTCGTGGAATACTGTTTAAAATTAATATTAAATATTATAATAGTCTGTGGAATTTTCGATTGACTGTTCTGATAAAATGTTTGTTTCTGAAAATAAAATCTACAAGATAACCTTTGTCCATATTTTCGCTTTTCTCAGCTTTATGATACCTAGTTAAATATGGAAAGGAATTCACATAGAAAAGTTTGCTGATCTATTTTAGTCACCATAAGCAGTCCCAGTAGCCTCAAAATTGTAACATACATTGCTTGTAAAGTTATAACATAAGAATTTCAGTTCCAAAACTACTTTATTACAGTCGCGATTTCAAAAATATTTTCCGAGAAGTACATTACAAACTGGAACCGCCGCGGTATGAACTATGAGCCGCCTTTGTAATACTAGAAACTTACAAAGCAATTTCGAGGGGAATGGTTTCCGTGTTTGTATAAAATGTTTCTATTTAGTGAAGTGGAGTGTCAAAGTTGACTACGTGGGGTGTTAATTCTGCGTTTGTTTGAGCGTGGAGGAGTCATGTTAGCGTAACACGGAATGTTCTTGATAAAGCTTTATGGTTTGTATTATTGTGGGTACCACCGAAGAAATTGATACATAGGGAGATGGCGGGCCTACGTCATTTTGTCGAGTGATGTCGAATTCATGTCGTCAACTCGGCTGGGTTTGACAGAAAACTACCAAATAACGTAGGTCCGAACTTCGCCATCTGCCTGTGAATCAGCGGATGCGTCCGCAGAGGAATAGAGTTTTTCAAGGAAAACTTTATCATTAAACCTATTAAGATAACAGGGCAATACAGTAGGTACACCGTATAGTGGCTACTTAAATAATTTTCGGCATATCAGTATCGTATCTGAGTAAATAAAGATCCCTTCGGGGACACTTACGACGCGGTACCATAAATAAAAACGCGTCGGGTGAAATCCAAAATCCGCAGATAAAGCGCTCCTCGCGTTACGGTCGAGGCAGCAGATAAAACACGGGCCCAATGATCGATCTAAAACCCTTATGTTTCGGGTCTTAAGGCCCTCCGTTAAGATTGGTGGATGAAGAATTCGAGCACGGTTCCACGTGGTTGATTCTAAGCCGTAGGCAACATGTTGATGCATTTTATAATAGAGAATATTGCGCAAATATCTAAGCAGAGGACGCTACTAGCGCATATAGAAAATTTTCCGACCTAAATCCGACGTAATAATATTGTGGCACACGTCATATCAGAATATTACCAGAAACGTTGTCAAACATTGAATATTTTTTTTTACTATCTGTGCTGGTACTGCCGACTTGCGTGAAAACATTGCAGTATATCGTGTTTTGGGGTTAATATAGGTTAAATTAACGCATCACTAAAGTAATCTAAGTAATAAAGACGCCATTATTTTTGCCCCAAACATTATGTCAAACTTAGGAGGTAAAATGCGAACGCTCTGTTCCATAAACTTTGGTGGTTAATTCCTCATGGTGTGATTGTTGACACTTTTAACATACTCAAATAAACTCAAACTCAAACAAAAATACGTAAATCTTTTGATTAAACTGAACGGAAGTTCCTATGGCTATTGTGTGGAAAGGCTGTTACTCTAATGGAATACCGCGACTCCGCCCTTCGCCCTTTTAGTGAATAAATGAAACACAATGGACGAGTTTCGTCAACTACGGCCCCGAATTAGTTCAGCCCTAATTCTACAACCTGCTCGCGTAATGGCTTTTGATGCGAATTTTCAAGTGTTTGTATCGAGCGCGGTTTAGTTTTAAACCCTTCAAAGTTATTATATCAACATCAAGGGTGTACATAGAAATAATTTGTATTGTAAAATTGGAAAAGATTTGACACAGTAATTTCAATGAAGTACTTAATTCTGATGCGTCAGATCAGACACAACTGTAAAGATCACTCGGAAAAAATGAAAGAGAAATGCGCCAAGTTCGATTTTTAGGTCCCTTTGGTTGGATTCAGGGATTGCAAGGTTTATGGATTAGAAGGGTCGCCTTAGCTTAAAGCTATCATACATTATTAGTAGATTTTGTAGTGCATATCCGTTCCACCAGTTTCGTGATCTTTTTCGTGGCCTAATATAGTATATGAAGGATGTTTCATAAAACTGACTTAATAACTATGTCGTGTGCAGTCGCGGGTCTGGCGTCTGACCTAGTGTCACATAAATCCGCGATCTCGTTCAGCGTACATTATGTCCCGACTCCCGGCATTGTTTTGCTAATAAAGGCTCGGCGTTGGTTCTAAATCTTTCGGCTGTGTAATTAGATTCATAGTTGACACGGTGGCGTGTGGTAGCGTGTGGTCGCGTGTGGCCGCGTGCTGTGGCGTGGGGGCGGGTGTAGCGCGTGTGACGGCGTCTGGTCGAATGTGACCCGAAGCTTCTGATCCGCTGGCGCCGCGCCAACTGGCTGGATAATGCGCACTCAACTCACTTATTCAATTGCATAATACCCACTCGTGTACATTTTGACCCAATTTCGCCGAACAAAGTGGTCATTCCGAGCCATTTTGCGTTGTTTCTACTAATCTATGGGAAACCTGACTGGCACATGAAA
This sequence comes from Plebejus anna, assembly GCA_018236805.1. Lineage (NCBI taxonomy): Eukaryota > Metazoa > Arthropoda > Insecta > Lepidoptera > Lycaenidae > Plebejus > Plebejus anna. The sequence continues at coordinate 3,026 of DWTA01000232.1, read as the reverse complement.
AACGCTTAACAGTGCTATAATTAAACGCACACATTCTTATTACTCATATTATTATGTGAACAATATATAGTTCAAATCCGTCTGCAGATTATAAGTCATTTTTTTACGTGTCCATGTTGACAGTGAAAAGCTATTTTTCGTATTTTTTCCGTAATATCTTACTAAATAGAGAAAAAATCTGCCTGTTTTCAATAACGATTAAGAAAGTTATTGCTCGATATTTAAAGAACATTTATTTTCTTGCTTGCCTTTTACAGAAATGACTTTCGGAACTTCAATCCTCCTTTGAGTTTATAATTTTAATGTCGATTTTGCATTAAAAAGAAAACGCGCATAGTGCAAACACTTACTGAAATTAAAATAACTAGACTGCACGCTTATCCTTTTTTAATTTACATTTAATAAACCCGCCGCACAGTAAATAGAAACGCAAAAGCAACATCGCGTAAATTATTTCATAATGCAACATCGCAAAGATGTTTTTCTTTTTTGACCTAGATGCGCTAACTCCGACTTTTTTAATTCTTTGACTGTGTTCCGACTCGAATATATTAAGTTTTTCACCGCAATTCCCGAAGTATACGTCGTGTAAGCCTTAATTTGAATTTTATAAGTTCGCTACTTTTTACCGCGGATATTTTAAACATTGTTTGTGATTAGATATTTTCTTTGTTTTCCACGTTCGCCAATGACGAACAAAAACAGGTATTTAAAACGTTTATGATTGCTTACAATTGATGTCGTTTGCGCGTGGACGAGCTTTACACGAAAGTTTGTGTTTATGAAATGTTAGATGAGAAATAACAAAAGTTGAAGTTTAATAATTAAATGCGAACAATAATTATTAATTATCATAGCCTAATATGAGAAAACGCTCCATCTCTTGTTAATAAAACATGTCTGCCTAATGAACGTCATTCAGGGGATCTCGGGTGTCACTTAAGTAAATTGTCGGAGCAGTTTCTTATTACACCTGTTTGAACCCTCACCTTTCGCTCCGTATGTTGGAGAGCTCAAATGAGCACAAATCCTGCGGAAATGTCACTAAAACAATATTCTCGGCAACTTAAAACGGTAATTTAAAAACTGGATTTCATTTTCAGTACACCTCAGTGACATTTCCATCTCCCTCAGAGTAACGTTTTGAAACATCGAGTACATTTTTTAAATGTAAATAAACGACAAATAATTTACAGACAAACATAAGAATAACACAGACCATAAAATTTACACGGAGCAAAATTAAAAGGTAATTAGGTTAAAACCTCCTTTGCTCGAATATCATGTCTGGCAATCGACTCGGTGCTTAATTAAAGTAAAACATTAATTTCGCGTTTGCTTATACGGGCATTTATCTAAGGACGAAACTCAACAAAGCCTCCAGTGAGATTAAATTTCCGGTGGGGTCCACTCCAGGCCTAGAACGCCTTTTATTACCCCGTTACAAAGGGGACTAGAATTAGAGATCTCTCTCGACTCACCGTTGACCACTCGTGTACCCTCTTATTGTTTGGGTTTCGAGACATTCCAATTAAATTAATAATAATATTTTATTGCGACTTTTATTGCTATTAAATTCCATTCCGTTTGTGATTTTCCCCGAATCGTCCTAACGAGCGCTCGGCTCGTTTCTTCGACTATCGTCGCCGATGTATAACGAGTTTCATGTTAAGTCTACCTTTAGAAGACTGCGGCAAATAAAGTATTAAAAGACTTTCCAAGATTTTCCCCCTCGAATAACTTATTAATAAAAACCAAACGGGAGCCGAAGTGATAAAAAAGTTTTCTGGAACTTTGTTCGTTCAAACAAATAACAAATTCTCCGCTAACCTCGCCCACTATTTTATTGCCTGCAAAGCAATTTCCATCGTAAATGAAGGAGCCGCGCCGAGCGCCAGCGGCCGCTGGTAGGCGCAAACTGCCACTTGCTTTATTGGACTGTAATAAAACATATGCATACAATCTTTGTGATGTTTTACTAAAGAATGTGCCGGAACTAAAAGGTCAACATAATATTATGTCAATTGAACAAGTTTCGAATTAGCGAAAAAAAGTAAGGTAAAGTATGTTTTTTTTTATTTATTTATAAAGAAAAAAAAACAATCATAAACTTAATCTAATACAGTGTAACATAAACCATTATGTGCAGCACCTTAGTTGCCCATATTTCCTATACTGAAGGAGGCGGACTACTATTAAGTCAGTGACTAATGAAAGAAAAAAGCTACGAATTTTTTTCACTTAACCGACCAAACACGACGCACCGTCCAAACGGTCCATCGCCGCCCTCGTAACGATAAAGTGAGTATATCTACCGTACAAAACCATTAAATCCGCCCGACGATATTTTGCAACGTGTCCGTAATTGGTCATTTGCCATCAACGTCACCAGCGTTATCTGACACCGGGGCCAACTTTTTTCTCGTCAATTCGCGAAGAAAAGCGCCGGCGCTAACCGCATGAAGGGGTCTTGTTTGTTTGGTCAAGCCTTTGAAGGAGCTGATGAGAACGCACCTCGATTGCCCGCCGTTAAGCCCCGACGAGAGAAAATAAAAAGCACGGAGCGGTAGTTCCAGAGTTTTTTAAAGCCCATTACTACGGAGCTGCGAAAAATTTATTGCCTATTCTTTATTTATTCATCTAATGTGTTTTACGAGCGCACTTAATCTAACCCTATTGCTTTAGTATTTTGTGGGTTAACGTAAAAACTTCGTACTTTAAAGTTGTTTTAATTTGTCTTTGTTTTAAATCCTAGTAAGGACTTTAACCTTTTGCCTCTATTTTTTTAATTAGCCTAATATGCTGTCCCATAAACTTAAAACTTCTATTAAAAAAAATAATATGACGTCTGCTTTTTTTACAAAAAATACATCTATATCGGTTAATTTGTTTAGGCGCTGAAGGTCCAAAAGTAGGTAAGGTTAGATTAGAATTTAGACCACAACACAGAGGGAGCCGAGTGAGCGCAGCTAGTGTGCTGTAGCAGCAGCCGGCAACCACCATAAAACAAAAGGGGGGCTCGGGGG
>DWTA01000231.1:0-12153 GCA_018236805.1 Plebejus anna | reverse complement strand
ATTTTATTTCTTAAATGAGCTTAGAAACTATAAAAAAGGATTTCACACAGCCCGATCCACTTCAGTTCAAGTTGTGGCCCTTTTTAACTATGTTCCGCTAATTTTGCCAGTGAGTGTAACATAGAGATAGTAGATAGATTATAGTAACAGGTAGAGTGGTTATTAAAAATTATTCTAGTGTTATAGCTTCCATCAGGTACGAAACAGAATAAACTTTTTACAAGCTGAGATGTAAAAATTAATAATAATTTTAATAGTTAGTGGTCAGTGGATCATACGAAATATTTTATCCAGTATTACGCATATCAAATATCAATAGCACACATTTACTTAATAAATACGTACTGGAGACACGAAGTCTATAAACAGTGATTTGTTATCAAAGAAAAATATGTTAATGAGTACATTTAGTTTTAAACTGCGACCGGATGTTACAATCACACTTCGATTACACCAACAACCGGATATGGGTGGCATTAGTTGTGAAAAAGAGGTAAAATTCGTCTTACAATCAGGAGACATTTTAAATAACAAAATGAAAGTTCTGTTTGTATAATACCCAAGACATAACTTTAAGAAAAAAAAATAACTACTTAGTCATAACTTTACAAAACTCTAGATTAAGTATTCGTTTATTTCAAAAAGTCAGAATGGTCCTACATTCTGTCTAACCTTAATCCTTATGTACTCACATTTTAAATAGGAAAAGCTTTTTTGCATTTAGGAAGCTCCATTACTATTTAGTATTTACTAGTGCCGAGTGCCGACATTGATAAAAATTGGTACGGATATAGAGCAGACCACGAGGAAGGACAAGACTACTGTACATCGCGGTAAATCTTTGCTTCAATGATGATTCAAAACACGATACGAGATGCAAAACTTTATAATTGGAAATAATTTTGTAGCCAAACACAGTCATTTTTTGTTTGCAAGAAATCGCCAGAGCACTAGCTTCAAATAATTCGCAGAATCATTCTCCAAGCTCCGAGCTTCGATTGGCCTTCCCAGGCTTATTCACACCTAACTAGCTATCACTCGTGCCAATGACACTAAAATCCGTCTCCCAATTAGATTCAACGATACCATAATTTAGTTCGCAGTTCATTGAGCAGTCCCACCTCCCACAGTCTCAGCTCTCGGTTGTAACTCGATACATCTGTAACCGGTTCCCAACCACAGGCGACTTGTTTTGATAGACCAATTTTTTGCACTATTACTCATTATATGACGCAACATTTACTAAAAAGGAATATTAGCATGAGATAGCTTATTATTTCTGTAACTCATTGCAAATTAACTAAAGGATCTACTGCAACTATATAAAATATTTTAATCAATGTTATAACAGGAGGATTCTTCTACTCTCGAGTAAAAATATTGGAGAGACCCATGACGCTAAAATAGTTTTTAATTGTAAAGAAAATCGCTTAACGGTTCTCGTCAAGATAAAAATCTAAATGAATACAAATTAGATCATTATTATTTCAATATACATACTATTACATTAATCGATAATTTTTCCGGGCGTGAAGAATTAATAGATCCGCTGCGTCCGCTCCGTCACAGGTCACACACAAAATACATAGGGACAGAAGCAAACTAAGCACAACACATCATAATATAATATATTGTGTAATATTGTGAAAATACCACAATTGCAAATGTTACGCTACAAAATTTTAAATCATATAAAACGTGTTGATTAGTCTTACTAGTTCGTTAGAAAAATTGTATCTGGTGTTTTGTTTGGAGATCATGGAAGGAAATTCTCAACGTCAGACAGAGCCTTCTGTGTCCAATTCTTAGATTTTCAACTCGAGAATAAGAAGAATCATCTAGTCATTATGACCGTCGTACATAATCTGTTCATGAGGACAGAGAACTCCGCTAGGACTCCCATATCTATTATCTATTTTCTACATCTACGCGTTCGAGTAGCGACTTCAAAAGCTCGTCTTCTGTCTCTACATATTCTGCGTCCGTCACCGGTCTGGCTGCTCGTATGCAAACTAGATCCACTTCCGCACCAGCCGTTGCCCCACAAATAGACGTTCGTTTCTCACGACCCGCGGACAACAATTTACATCGCATTAGTATACGTTTCATTTATCAATGCTGTGAATGCTAAAAATATATCGTCAAAAGAGAAACACGACATCATCATATTTGTCAATATTTTTGCGTGTAAAATTGTGTATGGCAGAAATATCTTTCTTGAAAATCATGTTGTATCAAAAGTAAACAGTTTATGAATATAAAAACAAAAATTCTCTTTAATAAATACTCTAGTTTTTACCCAAATAAACAGTACCATAATAATTATTGACAAACCGAGTGTGAAGACTTTTAAAATTCGCTGAATCTGATCAAAAGCGTGCCATAAAAACAAATTCCAGGAGATCTAGCGAGCGAGCAGGCAGCGGATATTCAGACAAAAGGACTGCACGTGACATAGTCAGACGGCTCGGCGCGCGGCGAAAATACCACGACACTTGGCAACGTCCCCCAGACGTTGTTCTAAATGTCAGCTCTACAATTTTATAGCTGGATAAGGCAAAAAGATTGATAAGTGATCGGTCGTACAAGGTAGAGGAACACGATTCGCTCGGACTTCGGAGTGACACAAGGATCTATGTTTGGACCATTGTCGTTTAAAATATTATATAATCAATAATCATGTAATTTTCTTAACATTTTGGGTCTGTCTAAGTAATTAATAATAATTAAATATAATTTTAACTCTTTTTTCATTGTGAATGAAATATTTACACTAACGATAAACAAAGACATTAAACTATTCTTAGATCTTATTCATGAAAACAGTAAAAAATAAAAAAGCTGTAGACATTTTTGTGCTTCAAAAGGCATTACCATTTATATGCCATGAATAAAAACGCACGTATTTGAATTAATGTCGTTACATTGTCCAATTGTGAGTTCCACCATTGTCAGGGTCCTGGAGTCTGGGATCTATTAAAGCATTTCTTTAGACGTCCCACAAAAGATTACTTTGTTACGGATCACCGTGATGCATCCGGTGAAATTAACAAAAGCATTACTTTGAATACACCCACCATATTCCCAAAGAATACTAACATAAGAGCATCTCATAAATGGCGTGAATAATGTTTATAGACTTTTCATGTAGGACTAAAAAGTTACATTAATTAGCACTTTAACGTTCACAAAAGTTTTTTTTTAACATAAGTACATAATTTATAAATGTTTCTAATAACAGCTTCTAATATAACATCTTTGAAATTTTAGAGCTCTTTTTGTTGTTTAAAACTGCCTTTTCGCTCAACTAATGAGTTATGAATTATGACGCCTGATAAACAATATTTTTAATCTAATATGTATAATGAATTGGTGTTACTTCTGTGAATTCGTATGATACATCTCTGGTTCAGGTATAAAATTTGATTAGAGTCTTTTAAGTTACTTCTATTTTTATATAGCATCATAATTTATTTGCAGACACCTCCGTGGGTGTAGTTAATAAAGACATGCGTGAAAAACGTTTAGCGTCATTATAAATTTAATTCGTTGAATAACGACTAAGAAGTGGCATTATATCAAAAATTTTATTTATTTCGAAAATGTAAATCCAAACACATAATTTTTATTTCTCTACAAGATCGAAAAATACATAAAACTCTTAAGTAATCGTAAAAAGGTTCACATAAATATCAACCCTGGGGCATAAAATATGAAATGTCTATGGGCGATCCACATGCACCCACAATAGGGTATTGTACACTCTACCTGCACTCTGCAGCCTACCTGCTCACACAATGGTGCCTCAACAAAGACCCATAACTCCAATATAATACTGAACTTAGACGCAGATGTTCAGAAGCATACAAAACTTTATAAAGGTTTTATTATGGACACAAATTCTTCAAATCTATGCTCTTTATGTAAATGAATGAATTCTTATTGGTGAATTAAGAGGATACTCCGAAAACATCTTTCATTCATGGTCCATTTAATCCTTGTAGCCGGAAAAGTACTTAATCTCGATATTCCGAGTAAGCTCTCGTATTTTGTACCCAGAAACTTATGTCTATTTAATAGCTTCCTCTCATGCGTTAGCTTTTGTCGCTCCAGGAATTTCGAAGTATGATGCCAATTTTACTGAAATGCTAAATACAACGAAAATAGTTCATCTCACGCGTTTTTTTTTCAACTTTTTTTTTATCACTGACGAATTTCTTCGGAACGACAGAAATCAGAATCAATGGAATACCATTGCTGGAACCAATTCAATCAAGAAAATTGACCAAGAATTTGGACACCTTAGCTCAAACGAGCTCAAACAATTTCGTCTCCTACTGATTAGCTTAGTAGACCCTTTGGTTTTGAAGTTTGACAACGCTCAGCCCCAAAACATTCAGAGGCAAAATGACTCCGGACAGCTCGTATAAACGTGACGTCTGACGTGCCCGGCGCGGGCGACTGGCGAGTTTCCGAGAACGGTCCCAACTACAAAGTCGCCGCTTGTACAAAGGTGTTAACATAATAAATGGTGAATCCAAAGATCCGCCTTCGCTCCTTGATCATTTAACGTTTAATTCAATTTTATTGCTAGTTTTTTATTCAATGTTTTGTTATCGTTTCCCGCAACATAGGTCGCTCAGATATTATCACGCGGCATACGTTTTGCAATAGTACAAATTTTTATATCCTCAATTCCTCACACAATATCCTTACCGCTACTTCTTAAGAATCTCTAAAGCTTGGTGCAAGGACAGACAAACAGACATTGTATTGTATTGTTATTACGCGCCAAAGTGCACTACATTTTTTTTTATTTGTAGAACATCTATCACATTAATGTAAAATGGAAATCGGATCTCAGACGCAATTTTAAGGCGATTAGGCATTTTATATGGTTTTAATATTCTATAATAACTTGAACAAGATTAAATATGTAATCAGATGATTATAAATGACAATGAGAAAACCTATTAGTTACTTTTATTAAAATGCTCTACTGTTTCATCTTACGGTGCCAGAAAATAACTTGAACTAAAATTATTTTAGTAAAATATCAGTTAAGATGCATAATTTGAAAAAGTTGTGAAAGTGGCTGGTTTGAGACCGTTCGGAAGATTGTTATCCAAATATCTGTATTGTCAACTACTTATTTTTGTATACAATTAAAAAGTAAGTGGAGCCAAACGGAATAGAGTTATAGGAACTGTGTGGAGACTGTTTGTGTGCGCTGTTTTGAAGACAAAGCTACAGCAGTTGAAGACGTTGATGATGGAGACGACCTCGTTAGAGCTAATAAAGGCCTAATGAACTGCAATCTGACGGAATTCCTCGCTATGACAAGCTGAGTGCATACAGGAATGCCGAGTGTTTGCATAACTTAACATTAAATAATGTTTGTATGTCGCCATATATCATTACACGTAATGGTAAATAGACTAATGTAGCTTATTGTGAATGGCCAATCAATCATAATTCATAACTAATACAGACCACCAACAGGCAACAGGACATATTTTAATAGGAAAATTTAATTATATAACATAAAATACCAGGTGATGCCAAAGTCCGTTTATCGCGCGGGAATAGTACATTTTAGGGCCAAACTATCCTTTGCTCTTTATATCACAAATCACGATGTAACACAAAGTAGTATCATTCCTTTCATCAATGGTGACATAAGTAACGATAGGTTCCCTTTTATGTTCATACTTACAGAATATATTTTAGAATTTGACAATGAATAATTGAAATCCTTACCTGAAACAAATAACATTATAACTATTAGTAATCAATACAATTCGTTTAGAGAAGTACTATATTATTAAAAATGTATAATCATTTACAAGAATGGCATTTCTAGACAACCATAGACCGCTGACCGTTACATCTAGATAAGTATAGTGCTTAATGCCAACGCATGCATTTCCAATAACATAACCTTATTACGTGAGTCGATGTGTAAAAATGCGAGTCCGTCATTACAATTTTTCCCACAGCATGTCGACTGTCGAGCCAACAAAAACTGGTAAATGAAGCTATACCGTGTCAACTGGTGCCTTAAAAGTACAAAGGCACTGAGCAAACCGACCTGTCTGGACGACGGAGATAACAGACAAACAGAACAGAATAATCAAACACAGAACACAAGACTAGTGGTAGATCGTAGATGGGACGACCCGATACCTCTATGAAATAGATGAGTATCTGCCAAAAAGACGAGCCATATCCGATCACTGGTGTCAAACAATAAAAGGATGGAAAATTCCACTATATACACCTATAGAGGAGAATTTCGTTTCTGCTTGCTGTAAGAACTCTACTCAGACTAGCATTACCACTGTCAACGATGCAATATGTATCTGTAATTTAAGTGTTTGGCAAAGATGGTGCACAGCTAGTGCACAGAGTAAAAAGGGAACTGCACGTCGCACATAGATGCGATTACTCTCTGTCTCTATTTATTCGACTATGCAAACACACAGGCTCGTTGGTCTGGACAAACAGACTTGCAGCAAACAGCTCAGAGTCAATATTGAAACACAATTTGAAGGGACAACGCCCCGTGTGTCAATTACTTTACACAATTATCATACCTTCAATAAATATTGACTGTAATTTTATGATAAGCCACAATGTGCACTTTGCAGTGCGGCAGGTAGATGGCAAATAGTATTCTAAGATACCAGCAACCTGACTATCAGTATCTCTCAATATGCACTCAAGCAAAGCATTTAGAGTCTAGACCTTCTCAAGTCTCAACTAAAATCGACTCCAAGGACCAAGAGTAAAAATCAGCGAATTGGGCTTTAGATAGTCTTACCATCCTAATTCTTAAAGCGATTTCTCAAATTGCATCGTGAGAAATCGCTACGTAACAGGTAATCCCATTTAAGTTATAGGGCTTAAAGTGAGAGGAGATTCCATTGATGTTAAGCCCCATAACTTTTTAATCCTGACATGGTTTACAGGCACACCATATAGAAGCGACTGATAAACGACACACACGACGCTCCCCTCACGCAAAAGGGTTACTGCACCGCTTCTCAGAAAATTACATGGGACAAAAATGGCTTTGATCACAGCTGATTAAGTTCTACTTGATGCATATATTTGTGTTGATATAAGTTAAAGAACCCTTTTAATATGCAACGAGAGTTAATTAAATAGACATGTTTGTTATGTTATTTTCCAATACACGGTAATCTGTTTTCCTGGTGACAGAGAATAAGTTATCTAATTCGATGTTATGTCAAGTTGTGGACAACAAACGAGTTTTTTGTGCAGAAAAACTAGCAGGACGACAAATGTTTTAACCGTGACATTTGTTGAAACACACTCGCGCACATAACTCAGCGCATACGCGTTGTACGCGAGTTGCGCACGCGCATCAGATCGCGGCCGCACAGGGCGCGCGTTTGCTTTGCGCCGCCCGCCTCGCTCGCCCGGCGCCGACGCCGCTGTTAATCCAACGTCCATTGACAACCCGCCAAAAAGAGAACAATCGATCCACCAAGGCTGGCAAAATGCGAAACCTGGAGTCGAATCGTTTGTAATGGGATCGTCGAAATCGGAAGAGACTACATATTGTGTTTCTATTGTCAGGATCACAACCAGTTTTTTTAATAAAATAATATTATGAGGTTGTAAAACCCACTAAAAGCCTCTAAAATCGTTGTTATTTACCTTAGAACATAATTCTTAAAATTGGTCGGCACACAAAAATATGTCTTTCAGACTAAGGAACAGATGTTTTAAGTTAGAAGGTAGATCCATCATGAATCATGATGTTGCTATTCGTTGAAAATTAGAGTTAATACAATATCAAATTGAATTACTATTTCTATTTTTTCGTTTCGACAACTTTATTATATTTGGCCTTCTCCAAAAAAAGCTCGTCAACCATGAGCCACAATGCGGAGTACAAAAACGCAAGGACACAAATATGATACCCGTAGCTGATACCGGAGCACGCCACTATAAATCCCGCTTCGCCGGACAACAATACTCGCATATATTGACCAGGCTAAGGCTTTTGATTCGGCTGACTTATGCTATTAACTTACAACTTGTTTTTTGGAGTTATCGGAAAATTCTGATAATTTCTTAATGTTTACAAAACTTTTCAGACTTCTCTTGGAAGGGACGATTTACATTTTCTTGGTCGTCATTGACTGTCACCAGTTCTAACTTCTATGATGTAATGCGACTTGCGAGGTATTTTCGGGCACATTACGAGGGACGGGTGAACCAGAGTTATTTTTAATGTGATAGTAAATTATTGTCATCACATACCTAGCGTCATCGTTGTAGAATTTCGGAAAGCGAAAATAGAAATTCCAATGTCGAGAAAAAACATAAGTGCAAACGACACAACAGTTTATTTTTAAACTGTCAACAATTCGAGCGGTGTAAAAAACGGCGCGCACGCGCATACAGATGAAAATCGTCGCTCGTTTAAATTCCCCTGTTAGGTGGGAAATGGTACAGCCAGAAAAAGGTGGTAAAACAAAAATGTGGAGCCGGAGAGCAAACCTGTGTCGGAATGTGAGAGCACACGCCGACACATCGGGCGCGCCGCTGTCCCAGCATCACGCGCTAGGGAACCGTCAGACGCGACACCATCTCTACAGCATAATTAATTTTTAATGGTTTTTAAGGGGTTAGATTAGAGTTTGTAATTATAACACTTTTTATGAAATTTGCTGTAGTTATCTACCTATTTAATCCATTAACCTAACGAAGATGAAAATTTCTTTTTGAATGTATTTTTAATTTATCTGCCTAACAACTCATTCGCTTTAATATAATTGCTTGCTAAGAATAGCGTTATATGACTTCTATTAAAACAAAAAAACTGGTCTAAGAGATCTTCACATAACATCTTCGCCTTCAAATATATTTCTTACATCTAACATCATGGATCTTGAAATGATCAAGATCATGCATATTATCTTTCTCACATCTAACAACATGGATCTTGAAATGATCAAGATTCAAGATCATTACATCGTGTGATGATCTTAAAATGTTTAAGGCATCCATTATACGCTCATGCAAGCGTCCGCGTCAGTCAATTCCGTCAATCATGAATTATGTTTGACTGATGGTGACTGTGGACTGACAAATGTATTCGGATTTTTGTCAATCAGCCTCATGCAACCATCAGTCACGCTCTTACACGGTAGGTTACCCTCAGTCACAGTCATGACTGTGGTAAAACTGACAGCAAAACCTACCGTCTAATGGATGCCAAAGACTTTTTATTTGCTTTGCCGTGTCTACTCTTTTCTTATATCCTTTATCAAGCCTTATTGAGCTCCCCACACCCGCGGCGACACCATTACTGAATACAGTTTATAGCTCAAAATGAGCTAATTTAAATTGAATGGACTTTTTATGTACAAGAGAATTTACCTCAGGGGTCCATAAAGACACCGCTTGCGAGAGAATGCACTAAACATGATAGGCAGAAGAAAGTAAAATTGCGGACTTTATTATTATTAGATCAGCAATAGATTGTCTAGAGGTATTAATACTCTTGTCTACTGTTAACTTTATTGACCTATAAAATACTTTAAAGCACCAAAAGGACTGTAGGCAGATTCAATAACATTTTATTGAGTTTAATGATCAATTTGCTCTCATGATTTTATTGCCAAATGAAATGTTATTATAGCAGCCTAATAAATAATGTAAATTAATATTTTAGTGTAATTTTCAGTGTAAATAAAATTTCAGCAAATAATTCAGTAAATCTTTATGGTTATGAAAAGACTGACTAACAGCACTTAGAAGCCATTCTGAAATCGGAATAATCTAAATTTTCGGCTCGTTTGACACGCGTTCATCCAAAACCTTGACGACAAAACTCGCGAGCCAGCAAAAAGCTCTACATTATACAGCTCGACGCGACGGGAGATGTTACCTTCGTGGATGAAAAACAGTTCATGATTTACGATCATCGAGAGTTACTTTTCTGCCAAAGTAAGCTCTATATCATCGACATAAAGGTGATGTCAGAGGCAAAAACTTAGCGGACCACCATCGAGTAACGTGGACAGTACATTGAATTGCTAATGTGCAATGAGCCGATATATAAAGAAGCGTATGCTAAAGGTTACATCTGAAACGCTTTCCATTTCGTTAATATTTATACAGGAGTAACTTATTTTGTAGAAAAGGCAAAAGAAATCAGCAGGGTTTGGGCTTTTCTAGGCCACCTCGCGAGGCGACATACAAAAGCTTGCATGTTTTTATGAGTCTGGCACAGACAACCGTTGGCAAAGTTGCGGTGGGTTGATCGTGCCCGTAACTTTGCCTAAGGGGGGAGTGGAGCACCATGGGTTTTAGTGGGTAGTTCCTCGGAGAGTCCCACATACGCCGGCCGATGTCCCCTATCCGCCTGGGATGCGTAAAGCATTTCCCCATGTAAAAAAGGGTAAACATGGCTAAAGTGAGAAAAGGGATCCGAAAGAATAAAAATACTGACAGACGCTATGAACAAAATCTTAGATTTTTTGACAATCACTTTGTCTATTTTTCTGTAGGCAGACACAATTTCTATAGTGGAGATGCTAATCGTGGCGGCAGATCTGAGATAGATAAAATTTCCGGTATTTATTGGGTCACGGAAACTGAAAATCTCGAACCTGGCCAGCAAACGGAACGGAAATCACGCTCATCGAAATTAGATCTGTTTATCTGTATCGCTCAAATCGTTACGTTCCTGCAGCGTATGATCTGCACATTCAAACATCAAAGAGAATTACATCATATTTATGTACCGGATCAGTTTTAGCTGATCCTAAACTAATAGAGACAATATTGCTTTTGCCATAACGAAAATTATTAGATTCAGTCAGTTTAAGCGTCACTCTCGACTCAAAATAGCATTATTTTATTTGACAAACATGTCTCCAAAAAGTATTTCATAAACAGGACGAATATTTGAGTAAACTGTGCTAGTGTCTTAACTCCGCCGCAATCACTTTGCTAAATAGAGTACTAATTGACATAATATTATAGTATTAATAGCAGGGCCTTTTCAGACCTACTACCCCTGACAGCACCGTTGGGAGGGTGGAGGTGGGGTAAGGATTAAGGATTATTGCTATGAACCTCCGAGGTAAAATAATTCTGAACGACAGTAACATTGTTCCTTTGTTTGTGGGGGGAACATAAAAGGTGCTTTCCGAACTAGGCAAACAAACGTTCTAGCGCAGATGTTTACCGCGCTAGATACCTGGGATTGTTCTAACAATAACAGCATCAAGGAATAGGCTGGCTTATATTTGGACATCACGGAAATTGCTAGCTTACATCTGGCCAGAAAGGAGTAGGCTGGTTCATATTTGGTTATGGAGGAATAGAAATAGGCTGGCTTATAATATTTGGATACTATGGTGTAAGATGGTTCGTATTTGGGTAACAAGGAATAAGCTTGCCGCTTGGCTATACTTGTGGCTATTTGTTAGACAAAGCCTTTGCAGTTGTAGGCACCTACTACAAGTACATTTCATGGTAGTAATCTAGCAGGAATCTCTAGCAGAATATGGTGTAGAATTGTACTTTAAATGTTTATTGCTTGCATAATTTCAAGACAGCAGAACCATTTATGGAAACAATTGCAATAACAATTATTTCTGCATAAACTATGTTATGCATCAACAGGTATAACCGTGTACGGTTACCATAACTTATGCCTGTACTCCAATTCTGCTATTTGATACAGCAGACAGCTACGATTCTTGTCCGATGCATCATGCAGTGCGGATCCTATCGAACAGAAAAATAGTTTTCTCTTAGCGACTGATTTTGTGAAGTTTTGATCTATGAACGCTATTAGCGTTATATATTAGTTCGATTCCAGTAGAACACCACAATGTAGTTTTATAATTATACCAGACTGCATCAAAACAATATCGAAGCTTCATCCATGTCTGATTAAATGGCAGAATCGAAGTACAGAGCTATTGAAGAGGAACCCGTGGTTAATCTGTGAGTGCACTCAATGGAGCCTACCCGACCGTGAGCGTTACGCACCAACAGTCATGACTTTTTTATTTGGTCGGGTTATATTTTTGTAAATCAAATCAAAATTATAAATAATCGGCCAAGTGCGAGTCGGAATCGCGCACGAAGGGTTCCGTA
>DWTA01000230.1:0-12199 GCA_018236805.1 Plebejus anna | reverse complement strand
TAAAAATCCTAATTTACGCGGGCGAAGCCGCGCGGGACATCTAGTATTACATAAACCATTTGCGTCTAGTATACAACATGAATATTATACGATTATAATCATCCTTTTGCTATCAGGCCATAAGGAAAACAGGCTTGTTTTAGTTGGTTGAGCTGATACCAAGTTCTAAATTATGAAGTTACAAAAGGTAATTTGAATAATTGCTTGGTCAAATTAAAAAACTAACTTTTACACTGTGTTTTTATTAGTTACTAAAATAGTTATTTAGTTAAGATTTTTTTAAAATTTCGAAATTGAATTTTTTCGCAAAAAATAGTGGAGAGAAAAATCTTTGTAGCTTAGGAATGGAATTGTAGAAAAACTTTTTGGCCTTCCTTGGGGTGAGCTGTTGCAGCTGCTAGTACAACGCTGGTCATAATTTTTTTTTTGTGAAATAATGGGGCAAACGAGCAATATTCCCCTTCCGTGAACGACTTCTTTATCAGATGTGGCAGCGGCACGTCGTACTGAAACTCTTTGGCAGTGAATGATAAAATGAAGAAGCTCCTTGAAGTGTCAGACGGGCCCTTGTACCAGACACTATCTGTGGTAATACTCTTTCTCGATCCCAACTCCTATGTCCCGCAGGACATTAGCTTAGCACTTTAGCCGTGTGGCCGCGGAGGCCTGCCACGTGGATAACCTAAAAAGACGCAAAAATAAGAACGCTAGCATAAGAGCTACTAGACTTATTAATAGGGGTTATAATTTCTTGATTTGGTAGATAACTTTTAAAATATGCAAAGCATTAAAGTTTTAAAACATTGCCAATTTTGCATACACCCAATCTCTTAAGTATTTAATAATATAATATATAAATCTCTTAAGTATTTAATAATATAAATATAAATATATTAAAGAATTAATATATTTTATTAAACATGGTTTTAAATCATAAGAACACAATTTTTAAATCAACGTTAGTGCCTAGTTGCTAGCCGTAGTAAAATTAAAAAATTATGTTAAGCTACTAACTAGCGCCTTACAAAAAGTTTCAGCTTAGTTAAAAAAAATTCTAGTGCCTTAATGTAATTTTTAAGCAAAGAACAAAAATACTTAATGATAGCATATATATTATGTATGTTAAATACGAGCTTTCAGAGATTTCATCTGAAAATGTAGAACCAAAACAAAATACTATCAGCTTACAATGTAATTAAATACAGATTTTTAATAAGTTTTTAACCAAATATAACAAACAAACACGCACTTAATTAAAATAAGAAATACATAATAGAATATAACATTTTTGGTGCCTCTTATAATCTATTTAGCAAATATGTATTTTTATAAGAAACAGGAAATATTTTGAACGGGCTTTTTGAATATCTTTGAACTGAATAAAATACTGGATCAAGTAATACTCAGCTTTACAATAAATTGTGGGCATGACGTATTTGCTCTGTACAAAGCGGCCCAGGGATCCTTTACTCAGAGCTTTAGGAGGCAAGGGGCTACAAAGTTTAATAAAACAAAGTGATATTCATCTTTTAGGGTTTGAAATATAATACGTTATTCTTCATATAGGGTTTAGTATGAAATTAGATAAGCGCTATAAAAATTATTTTTGTTTTTTTCCCATTTATTTTGAAAATTATAAAAGTAAGCTTCTAAACGCTGGGTTGTTGGGCATCTTCTTTTTTTGCTATCACAAATTATTATTATATGTAGCAAAAATTGTTTGCATATTACACAGTAACGTGAGATAATTCAAAAGTTCAGACACCTTAAGCTAGTCAAAAATCAAACGAAAAGCTTAGGATTAGATGTAATACATGTTTTAGACTTCTAGTAGAAAAATTGTCAACATCAAGGTTAAAATCATATTTAATATTATCTAATAATATATAAAATTATCGTGTTACGGACGTGTGCGTGGTTGAACTTCTCTAAAACGGCTCGACCGATTTTCGTAAATCTTAGCGAGCATATCGGTTAAGATTGAGAATCGGAGAATATCTACTTTTTATATTGAAAAGTGAATATTTTGTTTAGCAAATTAAATTAAAAATTAAAATAAAATAAAGTAAATTATTACAACTCGAGATTGACGGCGACCATTGTTTGTGTGACGGGATAGCGATGAACGTTGCCATGGTGACATACTTTATAGCTATGTCCACAATCCACATTATGCAATTTCATCTTCAATTTTCGTCATCATCTTTTAATTATTCATTTTTCGTTTGGCAATTTCAATAATAACGCGTCAAAATCCACCCGCGTTGAAAGAAAAGTGGTCATAGCGAGCGCTACGATTTTAACGCGCGTCACGGGCATGCCTCACGTTAGCTGTTGACTGTCCTATAACGCATGCCCTTGACGAATAGAAAAAGGCACAATGTGGACAAAGCCATTTAGTCACTTCAATAAAATAACATGGACGAAAATCGAAATACTTTACACGGCAAAACAACGTTTGCGCGGACAGCTAGTTGTTCTATAAAAGGAAAGAAAAGTTCTTCATGAAGCTGTGTCTATAATGTATCTATAATAATATTGAAAATCCGAAAGTGTGTCTGTGTGTCTGTCGTTACCTCTTCATACTGATTCGCTGAGCCGTGTTTGCTAGGTATGGGGATTTTTCGAGACCCGGGAAAGGACAAGGGATACTTTTGATCCCGGAAAATGTACGGTTCTCGCACAATAAACTTTTATTTTTTTCGCTTAAAAAATGCGCCTAATTACTAGCTGACCCGACAGGACAACGTTTGTCGGATCAGCTAGTAATTATATAATGTAGGTCGTCCTTCAAGGATCAACAGCTTTAATATTTTGCATCAATAAACACTTAATTAATAAGAGGAATGTTAAAAAATCATTAGCGACCTATGGTTTCCTACTTTATATGAGCTTATATGTGATAACTCAATAATTATGTATTAATTATGAATATTCATTGAATAAGTTAACTAAGTTATACTCGTGTCAAGATCTGACAAGTAGTCCTATAGCAATAAATTTCAGACACAGCCAATGTTTGTAGAGAACTTGGCTTTACCAGGAAGAAACCCTTAAAAGTCTCCATCGACCCCACGAGTGCTACAGGGTTCTATTTTAGAGTCAAAAGTCAAAATTGGAGTTTCTTAGGACTTTTCTTAAGAGTCACTAGTTTTTAAATAACGTGATTATAAGAGTAAAAGAAGTGACTGCAGGCTGACCTGACCGGATTCGTGGACACACGGGAACGCACAAAATCTTTTCCTCCTATCAGATCGATCCTGAGATCGGTCTGACCAAGTTCGGCCTGTTTGACACCATTTAAACTAATATTACACTACCCTTAGATCTTAGACCATTTAAACTAAGCAAAAAATTTGACTTTAGTTTTTAACAACGCAAAATACTATTCAAGAGGCAGTTTAATTATTTCTGGTGATAAAAGTGTACCAACTCGTGTAAATGCACGTTGCAAGTAAGGACAGTTTGCTAGTTTTTCAAACTTAGGTTGTAAAATACAGATTTTAAAATTCTAGACTCCATTAATTTATGGCTGCTAATGATATTATTAAATATCATGGAAGTCTTGCTGTGAATATACGTTATAAAGCATTAAATAATAATTAATTTATTCCAACTCTTTGCCAAATTATATTATAAAGTTATTTGATATCTTTTTAATTTATGCATTTGCTCTATGATATGTTGTAGAGGTATATTCTCTTCAGCCGTTGAAAGAAAATAAAATCTACTTTGTACAATAATTATTAGTACCTAAATTAGTAGCAATAAAATGAATTGTCAGAATCAGCAGATTCTTTAATAATAAATAATAATGTTTAATATTATAGAAATAATTATAATATGTAATAGTTTACTAGACTTTTAGTATGAAAATAGTTCAATAAAATAAAATTAACTTGTGGTGGTAACATTGTTTTCAATTTCCTATGTTTGTAGTATCAATATTTTACAATGTAATATACTCTTACGTTTTAACACAAATTTTTTTCTTTGTCTATTTCACAATATTCACTTTTATCATTGTAGATGCATGATATAATTTAAAAGCGATTCAAAATAATATCATAAACAATAAAATTTGGAATCTATAATATATTGTGTCGGAAATGTCAAAGAATGCATAGCCTCGCCATATAAATATATCAAAAATCAACTTATTAAAATTGGTAAAATTTCAAGTTTGTCCTTAAAAACAGGATGAATCGTGATATTTACGATATTCCTAAAATTTTTGCATACGATTTCAAAATCAAACATTACAACAAGTAATCTATCACGTCTTTTAATCTAAGCTCTAAACTCTTAAGTAAAAAAAGGAAAAAGTTACAGCACTTTAAATATATTATAGATTAATTAAAGATTGGCGAGACATGCATACAAACCGACTTTTCTTTAGTACTCATAATAATATGTTATTCTATATCTATCAAATTTTTAAATTAAACTTTCGCTGAAAACAATAGTAATATTTTGCTCCTTCAATGAATCCCCAATGCCATTAAGCGGTAATTTACATTGTTTTATCATAAAAAATAAAATATATTGTTTTACAGAAAAAAAAACACGTTATTTTATAGGAAAGCCCGGCTTATAGGTACGCTTGTCTAGCTAAAAGCTAGAGGCTATGATTACCTAGTATGATTTGGGAAAACCAGAAACGCGCGGCGCTTAGATTGAGGAACAATCTTGAAGTAGTCTAATTTTATGATGATTTTGTGTGAATTTTTAAATAGGCTAATGAGGGTTAACTGATCTACATTGATTAACCTTTTAATAGTAAGTGATTCTTATGATATATATATCATACACGCATTTTTATCGTCATTCGAACTTTAGCAATCCAAAAAGAAGGATGAAGTGTTCCGTGAGTAATTAACGACTTGGCTCATGCAAGAAGATATTACGTACAATTGTTTGTTATCATAAAAGTTATTTCCCCATTTCAGGTGATTGTTTTGGCCTGCGTGCTGGCTATCGCCGCCGCTCAGTTCAACGATGGACGATACATCCCAGACAACTACAATTACAACAGATACAACAGATACCAATACAACAACCCCTACAACCGCTACCAGCAATTCCAGAACGGTCCATACAGGAATTACGTGAGCTCTACTCAACGTCCCTTCTTCTCTTCCTCCGCAGTTCCATCAACTATCGCTCCCACTCCATTCACTTTTAAATTCCAAAGCACCTCGGCCGCTCCATCTGTGGCTGCCCCAGTTCCTTCTGAAGCTGCTTCTGTTCTATCAGTAGCCGCTCCTGCCCCATCAGTAGTAGCCCCTGCCCTATCAGTAGTTGCCCCTGCCCCATCAGTAGCTGCCCCTGCCCCATCAGTAGCTGTGCCTGCGGAGCCTATCCTCCTTTCTTTGGTTTCTGGCCTGTCTTCAAAGGACAAACCTTCTACTGCCCCTGAAGCCTCTGCTGTCCCTGAAGTTTCTGCTGCCGTCGAAGCCTCTTCTGCCTCAGAGATCTCTGCTGCTCCTGAAGTCTCCGCTGCCCCTGAGGTTTCTACTGCCTCTGAAGTTTCTGTTGCCAACGAAGCCTCTTCTGTCCCAGAGCCTTCCGCTGCTCCCGAAGTCTCCGCTGCCCCTGAGGTTTCTGCTGCCCCTGAGGTTTCTGCTGCCCCTGAAGTTTCTATTGTCATCGAAGCATCTTCTGCCCAAGAGTCCTCTGCTGCTCCCGAAGTCTCTGCTACCCCTGAAGTTTCTGCTGCCCCTGAAGTTTCTATTGTCATCGAAGCCTCTGCTGCTCCTGAAGTCTCTGTCGCCCCTGAAGCCTCTGCTGCTCCTGAAGTATCATCTGCTCCAGCACCTGCCCCATCTAAGGCTCCCCTAGTTGTATCTTATATTAAACCCGTTGCCCCTATTGCCCCAGTAGCCCCAGCGGCTGCTTTTGTTAACATTCCCGGATACGTGTCCAACCCTCGTGATGCCCAAACAATCAGATACGGAAATGACATCAGCCCCAACGGTGCCTTCAACTACTTGTAAGTATGAAACTATATGTATTCATGTTAAATTAATCGTTATTTTATTGTAATCGTTACTTTATTTACTTATTGAAAATTTTTATGAATAAATGTACGAAAAAAAGGATAAGTTAATTTTTATAGAGCACTCCAATTCAGTGAAAAACACTAAATGTTTACTAAAATTTTGAAAAATCACACAAAGGTATTGTCCACTAAAGCACGAAAAAGTTTACTTGCTAGCGTTATTCAATCTCTTCATCAAGGTACTTATCAAATAAATGTTTTCAGCTTCGAGGCCAACAGCGGTATTGCCGCGCAAGCTGAGGGTATCCCGCGTTCCTTCTACTCCGGAGCTGATGAGGTCTCCCCCATCGTAGAACAGGGATCTTTCGCCTGGATCAGTCCCGAGGGACAAGAGATTTCTATCACTTACGTCGCTGACGAAAATGGATACCAGCCAACTGTAAGTCAGCCAGGTCTTCTTTAGCGTGTATTAAAGATAAGTTAAGTGTGATATACGGCGAAGATACAACAATTCCTTATGTTTACGCGAGATTTGAAATTAAAATTTATCATAATATTTTTCACCGTGTGTGGCTGATAATAACGAAAAAAATCCAGCGATACTTTTACGTTAGGATTGATTTTTTTATATTTCCGCTGCACGTTACACGGTTTAAGATAGGTTTAAGGTACATTCAATATTATATTTTGACGACTAAATCTTTTTCTTCCAGGGTAACGCTATTCCCCAAGCTCCGGAAATTCCTCCAGCAATCCTCCGCTCTTTGGAGTTCATCGCGAGATCCCTCCCCGCTGCCGCCGCTGTATCGTCTAAGTAAACAGCCCAAGTAAAATAAGAGGCTCATTAGCTGTTATGACTATCATAATTTAATTTATATAGCACTTACTGAAGTTCGAACCATTTTGTGATAATATTACGAATGTTATTCCATTAGTTTACATCGTTGAAAAAAATGTGAATAAAAACTATTAACAATATAATTACATAATTATTTTATTAATTGTGTTACACCTTAACCTTAACTTTGTTGTTAGAAAGCAGAAAAGTGGCTTGAGCACGAATGGCACCATGTCATTTATGAAGAAAAAATATTATACAAAAATTGGGGTGGTTTGAAAGACAGCCCCCTTAAATATTTATTACTAAAGCAAAAATACTACTGATTTTAGGAATATGTTATGCTGCGTTTTTATGCTTGCCAAGGCTTGACCAGGCTTGATGGCTTGCGTGAGCTTGTGGACGCTTGTATTCGATTCGGTGTAGTGTCGGTTTTGGGACACAGATCAAAGGGCGCTTGCTTGGATGTACGTAATACACTGACGCATTCACAAGCGTGTTAACGAATTCCAAATTCCAAACGCTGCTGGACGCTTGTGCCTTGAGGATGCTTGCCAAGCATTGGCAAGCATGGAAACCCAGCATTAAATACTTTCCTGTTCGTATTATTATTTATTATTGAACAATTATTGCTCTTTCAACGCTGCCACCTTCACAGTAAACTCTATACAACGAATATTAAGCAAACTCCAAAGTATTTATTATCTCAACTAATAATGAAAATGCCTAAAGACTAATATTTTATTTGAAAAATAATTAAAGTATGAATATATTATTATGCTCAAATATATTTTCTTAGCCTTAGAAAATCTCACATTAATATCTTATATTGTGACTTTTTTGTATTTTTTTTACTTTTTTCTCCGAATAATGTGTTAAAGTTTTTAAGCCCTCTCATTTGATATAAAATGTGGAATCTGCTAAATATTCGGTACGAGTTCTATCGAAAATCCCCCTCTTCTTTTTAAATAAAGTAATCGGCATATTCAATGACCTTTTAATTTTAATCATAGATATGATATAAAAGCATGCACATATTTTTATAATCATTTTAATCTCGGCATATTAAAAATGATGAAGTTTTCTGTAAGTAATAAATCACGTTAAGTAATTCGATTCAATTAATTTTGATCTTTAATTTATCATTATTAATAGCAAATTATTTCTACATATTTTCAGGTAATTGTTTTGGCCTGTGTGCTTACCACCCCATCTTTGGCTGCACCAGCGTCTCCTATACCAGCAAATGTTCTAATATCTTTGGCTGGGTTACTTGGTGAAGGTGGACGCCCGTCTAGTATATCTCACATACATACTAAAGAAGACGTATCCGTTTCCAACGCTCGTGATGCTCAAACTATCGAATACACAAACGAAATTATCCCCAACGGTGCCTTCCACTACTTGTAAGTAGAATTAATAACAATACTAGTTTTTCATATCATTTCCAAACATTTGACAAGGGTGTGGTATCATTTATTAACTTTCGATCATAATTTTATTTGTATCAAATATTATATTATTTTGTGTTTAGCTTCAAGACTAACAACGGTATTGAAGCCCGAGCTGAGGGTAGCCCGCGTTCCTTCTACTCCGGAGCCGACGAGGTCTCCCCCGTCGTAAAACAGGGATCTTTCGCCTGGACCAGCCCTGAGGGACAAGATATATCTATCTCTTACGTCGCTGACGAAAATGGATACCGGCCAACTGTAAGATACTCAGGTCTTCTTTAGCGTGTATAAAAGACAAGTTATGCGTTTTAAACAACGAAGATATTACTGTTTGTTATATTAAAGCGCGTGATTTGAAAATAATATTTATCATTTTCACTGTGTGTGATGGTTCATAAAAACAAAAAATCCAAAGATAGTTTTACTTAAGGATTGGATTTTTTTTCTATTTCCGCTGCTTGTTACACAGTTTAAGATAGTTTTAAAGTACATTTAGTATTATATTTTTACGATTGAATCTTTTTCTTCCAGGGTAACGCCATTCCCCAAGCTCCAGAAATTCCTCCAGCAATCCTCCGCTCTCTGGAGTTCATCGCGAGATCCCTCCCCACCGCCGCCGCTGTATCATCTAAGTAAATAGCCCAATTAAAATAAGTAATAAGAGGCTCATTAGTTATGACTATGATAATTTAATTTACTTACATACCACTTATGAATTTCAAACCATTTTGTGATGTTACCAATGCTTATTCCATTAGTTTACGTCGTGGAAAAAATTGTAAATAAAAACTATTAATATTACATATTTTGTTAATTTGTGTTACATGTTACCTTTACTTATTACCCTTACTTTCTTTACTTATTACCTTTGGGTACTTTGTTGTAAGAAAAAAGAAAATACCGTGCATTATACGACACGATCCACTATTGCGATATTACATGATAGATACATCCTGAAGAATTGCTGAAGAATGATTAGACGACACACAATTATTATTATTATTAATTAGTCAAATAAAGGTTACCCAATAATAAAAGGAAACTCAAGAAAATTTGTGCTCTTCTTGTTCATGAGTTGTATACCATGAACCGTAATAAAAGTAAGCCATGGTGAAAGTTTTCACAAATTACGTTGTATCAATGTTTTCTTTTGGTCCTATAGCAAAAAACATATCAAAACAAAATATATAAAATAAACGTTATAATATTATATCGTCCTCTTCGTTGCAAAATTAAATAACTGATAAAACCAAAGTTCCGAGAAATTAAAGTTTTTCTTTTTTTTCATAAAAAATGGCGATAACTTTTCGAGGTGAACAAATTTTAAGGTCATCTTTATATATGTTGTACAGCCGACTTACATTGATTAATTCACTTACTTTGTACAATCACTTTGTAGTGACTTTCCTTTATTTAACTTTTAAATAAAATAAGAAATTAAATTTTATCTATGCCACGGTTGTGGCGGTTTTATGAACATGTAAGTAGTTGTTATGATGCTTTTATACGTCACTTATTTAGTTTTGCCTTACTAAAAGTAAGGCAAAAAAAAAACTTTAGTAAGAACAAAATATTATATACAAAAAAGGACATGGAATAAAAGTCTATAGACGACTTACATTATTGTGACTAGGAAAATAAAAAACAATATAGGGTTAAGACAATTCACGTCAAGTCGAATTCAGCTTTTATGTGAAAATTATATCCCACAAAAAACATTTATTGTGAAATATTGCCGAGACGATCACATAAGGTTAATTCTATGCAAAAGATATGAGATCTCATGTAGAGCCAAGCTTCTGAATCTACACGGCCTAAATCTACTGACCCTAACTTAAACAAATTGTACAATCTACATACCAGTAAATATTATGTATTTTATTTTAGAGGATGGGGGACGAAAGTTATAAGTTTATGATTTTTTTTGGTTATATTATACTAAACTTAGATGCACTTCAGCAAGTAGCCAAACATTTTAATGGTCATCAGTGTGTCAGTGTATGAGTGAGTCAGAACGAAATCAGTGTATTTTATATAATATGAATAAAATCTAAAGTGTTAGATATAATATTCAATTATTAAAACTTTCTAGACATAAACTATGAAGAGAATTCCTGAGAATATAATCTATTTGGTACACTGAAAACTTTATTAATTAGGGTTCAAAATATGGGTTCGCTTGGCTCGTCTCGGCGGGTGCACTACGGTGCACCCGGAAAAAATCACAGAGTGCAATCAATCCTTCCACGTATTTTTTCTTTTATAATCACTCAATACTAAAATTTTGAGAAATAGCTTCCGTAAGTTTTTCTAAAAACATGACAATTAAATAAGCACTAAACGTCTCCAGCGCGTGAGACATGCGTCTCCCTGGCGCCACATCCCGCGTCACCTCCGCTCTACCCACCGCCGCGAAGTGACCGTCTGCAACGATTTTAAGTGGGATAAAATATTGTTAGTGTAAAAAAATTAACACTCTATTTTTATTGGTTAAATGGACTCTCCTAATGGTACCTAAGCTCTAAAACGGGAAGAAGCACGAACGGAGCCCCTTGTTGAATAAACGTTTATTAATTAATTTATTTATTTATTTATTTCAAATTTGGCTGGTAGGTTTAATTGCACCCTGTATTATTATGAACATAGTGTACATGCGTTGAAGTCTTTTATTTGATGTAATGACGCGCTACGTCAAATCTACGCGTAGCGTTCAAATATTTTGTACGGGTTTTTTGAGGAGTTTATTCATTACAATATAGTGTTGTTTAGACCAAGAGCCAGCAAGATCCAGATTTTTGTCACTTTATAAAAGCTAAATTTTTTCCTAAATAATGACCCCTATTAGGCTCGCATTGTCGGTTTCGACACAAGCCAAATAAATAAGAAAAAAAAATATAAGAACGACCAGCAGCTATGGATTTTCAGTTCAGAGTTTATGAAGTAGGAACTTTACCCGACCAATAAATTTTACAGATTTTGTTTGAATCAAAGTGTCAAAGTTTATTCTTTTTTTAAATATACCTGTTAAAATTGCAATGAAATAATTATTAGTGTAAAGCAGACCATACACGCAAGGCTGTACGTGACAAGTTTGTTTGATCAGGTTAATGGTTCAAAATAGAAGCTCCGGTTTACCTGAAACCGGAGCTTCTATTTTGTAAAACTGTGCAGGTTTTGCGTTCACTTTTCCTGACAAGTGCACAGCACAGGCAAACCTGTCAGGTACATCCTTGCGTTTATGGCCTGCTTAAAGCAGGAGATCGAGGGACAAGTAAGTCCGCGGTTTTATGGCTCGTCGGTAAAGCTCTCTTGTGTATCAATTGTCCACCCGCTTTTTAAAATACTGCCAAGTTCGCGGCTCGTCGTCTTGCTATATTTTTCACTTGGCTTGCAATGCTTAGCCATGTCACTAGACATGTTTGCGACTGTTTTGCTCGCTAGTCGATCAGCATCAACTGGCTGCGAGCCCTAGGTTCGTTTACTTGTATAAATCATTAAATTTTAATTAATTGATAAAAACAGGCTTCACTGATTTAGAAATCAAGGAAAACGCTAATTTTGAAATCGGACACGGTTCGACAAGTACGAGTCGGGGTCCGTACGAAGTGTTCCATACCATTTATTGATATCAAGCAATAGTAGGCAAAAAATGGTGTTTTATTTGTGTTATAAAATGTGTGCTATGTGCTTTCCCGTGGTCTATTCTATGTCTATGCCAAATTACATAAAATCAGTCTAACAAGTTCTGAGCCCACAAGATGCAAATAAAAATACTTATTAGGTAAATTGCATCAATAACGAATGATAATTATAATAAATTATAAACAAGTTTGAAGTCAGTGTTTGTTTATTATTTAAGACGATATATTGATAATAACGTCCTTTTTGAAGTAATACTATAGGACCCTC
>DWTA01000229.1:0-12216 GCA_018236805.1 Plebejus anna | reverse complement strand
TCTGTCATGTTAATTGGTGGATAGCCTATTCGGCACTTATCAGGAAGTGGTGAAACCGGACCTAAGTCTAATAAAACAAAAAATTTAAATATACCTAGGTACATCAAATAAATTTAGTTTCTTTGACCATTTATTTCACACGTAACAGCTCAGTTATTTTCTCAATTATGATATATTTTATCTACATAAATATTTAAAAAAAAACTGACAGGTGATGAAAATACATTGCGTTGTACGAAGTGAGTTTTACCAAAAATTTAATCAATGCCCGTTTTCACCAACCGCTCGAGAACACCCTGGCGGTCATTAATTAGGGCATCTCAAATAAATAAATAAATAAATATTGCAGACCAAACCCAAAGCTAACCGTTTTCAACAATACTTTTGTCATCTGTGTCACCTAATTTCTAGGTCTAAGGACCTAGATTATAGATAACATACGAGCGTTGGTAAAATCCGAACATATTCGCTAGGAAAGGGTTGGTGAAAACGGACATATAAGCTATTATTTAAAAAATATAGATTATTATTGACGAAATGAATGCGTTGCTTGGCAAAAAACTGATTACATAATAATATATATATATCAATTAAAACAAAATAAATAATATGAAAATGTCCACAAAAACCATTACGAAACCGTTATGCAATAAATCGAACGTCAATAAACTTTTAACGGCGTATCCGAACTCTTTTCCAAATTCGAAATCCGAACAATAGACAACATCCGGGAAAAGCGGAAGTGGCGCGTGGCTTGGGGTTGCCAGGACAGATAAACAAAATGGAGGATGCGTATGCCTATAACGTTTATTGCTTATTGTTCCATCTAATGTTTTTGATGGAGTTTCAGGAAATGATTTTATACAATTCGATTATGGATGATGTAATATCTAATATTAATATTTTTTATTTTATTTATATTGTAATTTGTAACTTTATGTAGATTTTACTTTGTAAATGCTTTGTCTCTAAAGAATGTAAGTTTGACAAGATTCCTAGGTGATTATACCGTGTAGAGTTTGTTAAACAAATATTAATTATTTTTGTATTACCTATGTACTTATTCTGTGGTAGAGTCAAGAGTGATTTACGGATTTTGATGCGGTTTCAGCAATCGATACATGTTACAGTGATTTCAGAGAAATAGTTTAACTACAGGATGTTTTCAGTCCGAACTTGAAAATATGTTCCTTTGAATATTACCAACTTAAAATACCTTTAAAGCTCTTTTGATTTTGCTTACATCTTAAACGTCTTGATGTTTATTATAATCTTTAAAAGTAATAGCAAAAATGTTTACATATTCGTTAAATTGGTGAAAAATAAAGTCGAGGAGCTCGACGAGAAGAACTGTCGTAAGAAACGTCCATCTTCTAGTAAAAAGGGCCTAACTTATCTTTACAAGAAACTGTGTAGTAGCTGTATTTCAGAGTAATAATATTTAACAGGAACTCTCATCATAGATTATCACTCAGTTAAACCTTTCAAAAGCTTTCAACTCGAGCACTCAGTAATTTTCTAAAGCAAACATTAATCAAAACTAAACTACCTACAAATATCCCAATTATCTCACAAAGGCGCTATTAACCGTTGATCTCCGTCGGACCTCTCTCTCTCGCACGTCTCCCCTCTCACTCTGGGGACAATTGCGATTGCTAACTACCTCAATTTGTCGCATAATCACGTCTCTCTCGAACGCGTAGCTCTATCTCCCTCCCTCTAATGGATCTGACATAAAGTAATATACAGATAAATAGCTTTCCGCTTAAATTTGGCCCAATTCACGTCCTACCCTCGTTTTGCCTTGCGAATCCATCGACCTTAGTACCACGGGATAAGGTTGAAAGTGGTGCGCCAGATCTGCTTACTACCCTAATACCGTATCTCCCCTCTATGTCCGTCTCGCTCGCACGCATTGGCCCCACATATCGCCGTCTCCCTCGTATAATCGCGTACATAAGCGCTTAATCGTCGAACACCCTTTATTTATTCAGCGGGTATCGCTATGACACCCTACATTAAAATTGTTTGCGGAGACTTATAGGACCAGTTTTACGAGAGCTCTTATGGCATATCCACTCTGGTTGTGTAGGGGTCATTGTCGACTGGTGTGGGGACCAATATGACCACTTTTATGGGACCTCCTTTGGCATTAAAACTGAGAGCACGTGAGGATCATGTTACGTTGGCCCAATTCGGCAGATGTAACTCGAATTAAACTCGATTGTCCCCACACAATACGCCATTATATTTGCATCAAACTCTCATAATTGTTTAATCGTCCATTTTTAATTATAATTGCTTAATTTGATAATGGGGTCCGAATTAGCTGAGCTTTGAATCTCAATTCTTCTTGTTTCTGGTTACGTTATTTTTTTATGGACATATTTATTATTATATTTTATTCTTTTCAGTAAAAGCTTCTGATCATTCTACTGATATTCTTTAACATATTTTTCACACCTTAAACACAAAACTTTTATAGATACTCGGGAAGTAGCAATTTTTATGAATTTTCTAGAAATTAGTGTCTTTCTTAGTAATGATAGGCTTATATTAATATTGGGACATTGGCAGAGTCACATGGCAGACAAAGATCCGAACCAAAAAAACGTGTAGCACTCGAGGACCGCCGCGGTAAAGCTATTGCATAGCATTTTTATCAACTTATGCAATTATAATTTGCATACCTATACGACTAGTCACACACACACAAACAACGTGCCGAATTTCCCCGAATTGAAACGACGTTACTCGAGTATTAGGTTTTTTCGTTACGGAATTTCTTGATTCGGTCAACACGCTCAAAACCCGAGATAAAAAATCCAAAATCAAAATATTTTATTTCCAAATAGGTTAACAAAGTTAACCCTTAGAACGTCGTGTCTACATGAGGCTTACCACCAAAAAAACGAAAAGTTATGCAATAGCTTACTAATTTAATGCTGCGTATCTTTATTTAAAAGTAATTCACCAATAAAGCATTCTCATTTTAACAGTGGCAACACTATAATAGGTTTTATGGCCAATGTTACGCTTGAAGTTATTGTGATAAATAGCTTCAGCCCTTCAAATGCATTATAAGGGTGGTCCCAAGGGCTGAGTTGTGTGGATTGGTGTAATTTGTAGGGACTTAACCTAAGGGATGAGGGAGCATTTCAACTGGTGGGAATAATGAGGGCAGACAATTATTCTAAATGTTGGCAATTCTCCGCGGAGAATAGATGGAGGAATTATCATCATCTGCTATTATTTCGGTGTCCGTGTCGACCTCACTTTATAAGTCGAATATTATACACAATAAATATTTTATGATCTACATTTTATTCCAAATGGCATAGTCTAGTTTCTTGCTTTTGCAAAAAAATACAATAAAAAAAACTAAAACTATTCTGAAAATGGAATAACGTTTAGTTTGACAGCCTGCAAAACTTTGCCGCGGTATTGCAGTTTTAAATTTAGAATTTGCTCTAACATTACCGTAGGTACATTCTAAAGTATCTAATTAGCAATAATTCTCAAATAACATAGTGCAAACATACTCAAATATGTTAAATACCGCTCACAATGGCCTTCCATTACTTAACGAGAGTGTTAAGTTTTTAACAATACGCTCAAGACTTGTTAAATTATCGTTCAGGTTGTAAAATTTAACTGCACTTAAATATAGGTTCAAAAGTTACTCGTTTTCGATTACAAAGGTTGGTTATTTGATGAAGTAATATTTCGCCATAAATTGTACGGTAAAGGATTATTTTAAACTGGCAACATTACCGCGAAAATTAAGTTGTAGCCATAGACATTACAGAGTTGATTAGATTTAGCCGATTTTTTAAATTATTCTACAGCTGCACAAGACATGCTTTAAATTGTGAACTCTTTAGAGACCCTCTTTTATATTATGTTTTTTTAATTAATAAAATAAAATAAAACACAGACGCAAGTTTCATCTCAATGTAACATCTCGTGGCACTTATTTTACTAAAAATTAAAAAAAAATTTAAAAGAAATCAAAAGAAATCGTATTCTCCAAACTCCTCCCGAGTCCCTTCTAATGCATTTGTGTGAAAAATTGAATTTAACGCATCAAAGCCAACCCCCAGCCACGGTAGATTAGCCAGCTTATGGCTGCTTGTTAAATATCAATCTCTCACCTAATGACTCGTGACAGTCAATAGTTTTTGTTAGAATGGGGATGTTCATAAAAATTCCGTTTAGTTTAATGCTTGAGAAAAGTGCCGATTTCACCAACACCTATTAAAGAGATTTTTGAGTAAATATCTAGCCACTCTCTTGTTCATGTGTTAATAAAGGAGTAGACACAATATTATTTTGAGAATCAAGAAGCAAAACATGTGTTTTTGAAATGTTCTAAAGGTGTTTAAATTGTGACACGTTCATATGACATTCACGTTGACGTGAAGCCTGTGATCTGTAGAATTTCCTAACAGGGAATATAAACACTTGCTCGTAGGTAACGAAAAAATGTCTCTATTGTAAGTAAATAACACTAACAATAATTAGAGCAATTGGTCACTTTAATATTACCCGACGGTAAAAACTACGTCATTACAAACAAATTATAACGACAATCGAACTGCAAAACATTTTCCCTGTACCATGTAATACATAAGTGATGTACGAGCAAACAACAATAGTTACCCCAATAAAGGGGTATCGAAGACCCCTATCATATATCATCGCGTTGAAAGAAAACTGTCGAAATTTTTCTACTGGCAACACAAAGGAGATTTCCCGCGCAATCCGCCATCTTGTTATGCTATATGTCACGGGCTTAATGGCTTGTGAAATCCATTCGTTGCCAGATCCGTTAGGGAAATATGCTAATATACTCACGTATTTTGGCATGGAAAAATCATGTAACGGTCTCGTATGGCACTTGCCAGCGACATCGATTCGAAAATGGAATTGGAAATTTGAATTTGGAAAATTGTTTAGTGCCAATTTCACCAACTCTTGTTATTCACAAATTACGCGTTATGTCTTTCGAATGATTGCAGATATGTTACATAATTTTTATTAATTTACCAAAAACTAACATGATCCTCTTGTTACAGGTCAAAGTGTGGTTTCAAAACCGAAGAACGAAGCATAAAAGAATGCAGCAGGAGGAAGAAGCTAAGACCGGCACGAAGTCCGGCTCTTCGAGCTCCAAGCCGGAAGACGGTAGCCACTTCAACAACTCCTATGACGAGGACGAAGAACTAATAGACATGGATATGGATGAACTAAGTGAAAGTGAAAATGAGACGTAAAAGACGGTCTCCCGTGACAGGACACTCGTGTAAATATCGGTGTAATTTAGTTTAATAGAAAGGTTAATAATTTATTTCGATTATTGTATAATGTTTCGAATCAGCCATATTCTTTATCGGCGTTGAGTGACGCCATCGAAATGTCAAATTCACCAATGAGGATTTACTAGTTGCTGAAAATGAGCGTTAATGGTTACATTCACCAAAATTGACGCGAATATAATGTTAATCCAATTATTGAAAAACTATCTGTATAATTTATCTCAATTCATAAACCGTCATTTTTTAAACGGGCAACCGTGTCATTAACTCGAGATGGCGTCTCGTTAGCGCGCCACCAATTATTAGATAACAAAATTAGACGCATTATAATAGTTTTGGGATTAAATTAATTAGAAATGCCTCTTTTGATGCGTTCCTCTAGTGATGTGGGTATAATTAGACAGTTTGATTTTAAACGCTGATAGGCATAAGGCATTTCTAAACGGAGCTGTCAACGTTAGAGCGGGACGGGTCGATCAGATAGCGCCGTGCTAGAGCGGGACGGGCGATGTTTATAGAGATCGAGGCGATTATTTAACGTCGTTTGTGGGCCTATTATTAAGAGATGCGTTCGGAAACGCTATCTGTGGTCAGGATCGCGTCCAGTAATTGCTCGACGGAACAAAATTGTTTTTAAACTGTTGACGATTGTTCCACGGCTATTTGTCTACGCGTCGGGATTCGATTAGGATCATGCTTTCTTTGGTAACATCGCTATTGTAGTTACATGATTTGTTTTATTGTTATTGGTCATCTTTTGTCAAGCGCGATAGCATCGTTTTAATGTGTTACTCCATAAGAGAAAACAGCGTGGGCTCAATGATTCATTTTTATCGGGACACTGCGATTTCTCCTGCCGTTTCGTGATTTTGAATTTCGAATGAGCTGGCCAGAAAATTTTGTCATGATCAGAAAATTTCAAATTTGATTGTCGAATCGTTTAGATTTTTTCAATAACTAGCTTGTCTTTTATTACATTTTACGTCGTAGGCCAAACACAATAGAATTAAAAAAGTATAAACGTCAAATCGCAATATATTTTCTGGTCCATAAAAATAAAGGGAGAAAATAAAAAGCATAAACGTCAAATGGTCATATTCCTGAAATTTGTTCTCGAACGCTTTCCAAGGTAGTTCACGAGATTTATAGTACCACCCACCGGCGTAACTCGAGCGGATTTTAATTAAAGCGAATAACTCGTTCCATTTAGCGGCTGCGTGTCCGTGAGTATGTAATGCCCTCATAAAGGCTTATAAAGGAATAATTAGTCGGCAGTGTGCCCGTTTTCTAGGGCGTGCATTCTGCAATACGGCGGAACTTAAACTAACGATGTACCTACAGTTTTGGTTTATCGCAAGTGACAGGATCTTTTTGAAAGAGTTCTTGACGTTACCCAATTAAAAGCGCTAGTAAATAGATAATCTTTTGTCAAAAAATCTGAAATTGGACATAAAAAATATTTTTAATGGAAGCTGGCTAGTGGCTAGTAGATATATCAATATCGTTAGAAGTCGTCAAGATTTATTAAAAGGCTGTAGCATGAACTAAAGATTCTTTTAAAGGGAAAAAAACAACAAAACTCCTAAATTGTTTATTACACGATAAAGGATTTGAAAACAAACCTTTTCCGAAAAGGCTTGCAACTCGCAACCACAGTCCACTGGGCCTTTTTTGGTAATTGTCAAATTACCTTAGGGGATAACTGAAAAAAAGTGATTGTCAACAGTATTTAGATGCTTAGTTAACCGACAGTCGTTAATAAGTACAATAGCTTCTTAGAAGACTTACAAACAAGCGAATAATCGAGTACATTTAAGTCCATTATGACGAATAAATACCGTAATAATACGACAAAAGATTTCAGCGTTTGAATCCTTTGCCTAAATTAAAACCAAAACTTGCGGTTTAAAATAATAAACGGTTAGCTTGAAGACGTTTTACTTTAAAGGATTAACATTTATAGATAGGTACTTCTATGCGTTTTATTAAAATTAAAAAAATAACGTAGCAAGAAACCATAGACAACCGTGAATTTGAATTGAGAATATTCTTTGTTATTTAAATATTTATTTCACGGGCTATCCTCTGTTGCCAATAATAATGTTGCCACACGAGAAAATGTGGTATGAAACAGTAGATTTTCATTTTCTGCTTAATTAAGTTCGAATGATTATGAGTTTTATTCATTAACTGTTTCTGATTAGCGACCATGTTGATATTTAACGAGCTATTCTTCGTAAGTCTCGTTTAATTACATAAAACCCGATCGGCCGTGGTATAAATGATTGTATTTCTTAGATTAATGTCCAAATTAATTTCTGAAACTTTGAGTCGCAGTTTTTAATCAATTACAAGAAAGTATTTAATAATGCAGTGTTGTAATTTTCTATATTTAGTATTTGTGACCAACATAATTCAATATGTAGATAGAAACAAGAAATGTTTTTGTTTTTTAATTATACAATTGAGGCTCAGAATTTAGTACGAACAGAAAAACTTCTTATTTTCTTTTTTTTTAATTTTAAACAGTAGTTGCCATTTCCTTTTCCGACGGAAATCTTCGATGCCACATCGTTAAAATCAAACTGTTACTATTACATTATTATTAGTTAAACAATTGTAGATAATAAGGTACATTCACAAATTTCAGATACATAATATTGTAAATATTAAGTAAATTATTCTATTTTTAAATATGAAGCTGATATTCACTAAACATTTTCCTATATCGTGGCAGTTCTAAAAAAGTCTAAGTAATAATAATTTGAAAATGAAACTGAAATTTAAAAAATGATAAATTGTTTATTATAAACCTTCATCTTAGAGGTTGCTTAGTAAATATCAGCTTCAGATTTTTTTGTTATATCTTAGTAGAGTATTTAATAAATACATTATATTCGCTCAAGTTAATGTAGAATTCAGTTCCTCTAGTGTAGATAAATGTACCAATAGCTGACATATTGAAAGAAACTTTCAGTAATATTGTTAGAATTTTTATTTTACTCAGCCAACACTTAAAACAATGTAAATTTTTCATTATTCTGGTTGTGTCTATTAAGACCTTTGGTTTTTAAATTTGTATTTAAAAGTTTTGACGCTAACTTGGTCAAGATTTTTTTTGTATAAACCCGTTGTATTTTTGCTTCAAATTCGGGTTTGATCCCAATCTACATATCAATTGCATTAATTTTGGGCTAGTTTAATTTAAAAGACTGTTATTTTAAGCAGTTTACTACATAATTTGTTATAAAACCTAATTTGCTATAAAACTCTGTGACAGAATATTTACACACAAAATATTTTTTACAATTAATAACAATAGACAATAATTTATGGAGTTAACAAGCAATATTTTAAGTTGTAATGCTAATGTGGATGAGTCTTCTGCTCAAGGTGATTTCTTTATCCTGGCAACATCGCAATGGTGGAATTTTTTTGAATTACAACTTACTTCAAGAATAGTCTATCACTTTTTTATTATTTCTGCTTATATTTTGTGTTTATAATTCATGATTTTTAAAATCAATAAATTATTGTTTGAAAACTGACAGTACATTTTCTTAATTTTTTTTGACAGATATTTTGTTATCCACCATTACTAGGTTATTTGCCATAATGTAAATAGTTTTAATTTGTAAATGCAGATATTTAGTGAATGTAAATATGCGTGTTAGTTTTAGTTGTGTGTATATTTAACGTGGAAGTGAGTTTATGTCTGGAGTAGAAATGCCGAGTGATAATAAAATATATGTTTTTACTCATTTAACTGTTTTGTTTGACTTACCTCTCACAACTCATACAATACCTAAGTTATACTTACTAGGTATCTAAAAAGGTCTGCACCATCAAAAATAAAATACACAACGATTATAATAACTTAATCGTTGCGTATTTTATTTTTTCTTTGTTTATTAAAAGCCTGGAACAAGTTGTAAGCATAAACCGAAACCAAATTTATAAAATTGTAAGTAGAATTAGGCTGAAACTTAATTGAAAGTAAAAAAGCCCTTAAACCAAATTATAAGTATGTAGAGCCCTAAACTAAATTGTAAGTATGAAAAGCCCTCAAACCTTATTAAAATTATCAATAGCATGAGCTTTAAATTGTAAGTAAAAAAACCTGAATTTAAATTACAAGCAAAAAATCTAAAGACAAATTGTAAGTATAAAGAGCCTGAAACCAAATTGAAAATATATGGAGCCTGAAACCCAATTGTTTATGTAGCCTGAAACCAAATTGTAAGTATGTGGAGCTTGAAACCAAATTGAAAATATGTGGAGGCTGAAACCAAATTGTTAGTATGAGTAGCCTGAAACCAAATTGTAAGTATGTGGAGCCGGAAACAAAATTGTAAGTATGAGTAGCCTGTAACCAAATTAAAAATATGTGAGGTCTGAAACCAAATTGTAAGTATTTGCAGTAGCCTGAAACCAAATTGAAAGAAAAATATTAAAAATATGTGGAGGCTGAAATCAAATTGTAAGTAGGTATATGGAGCCTGAAACCAAATTGTAAGTATGCGGAGCTTTAAAACGATTTGAAAGAATGTGGAGGCTGAAACCAAATTGTAAGTATGAGTAGCCTGAAACCAAATTGTAAGTATATGGAGCCTGAAACCAAATTGAAAGTATCAGTAGCCTGTAACCAAATTGAAAATATGTGGGGTCTGAAACCAAATTGTAAGTATTTGCAGTAGCCTGAAACCAAATTGAAAATATTATGTGGAGGCTGAAACGAAATTGTAAGAATGTTGAGCCTGAACCAAATTGTAATATGTGGGATCTGATACCAAATTGTAAGTATGTGGAGTCTGAAACCAAATTGAGAATATGTGGATCTTGAAACCCAATTTTGGTAGAAAAAGCCTTATACCTAGTACCTATAGTCTACTACAACCTACCTACACCCTGAAACAAGTTGTAGGTATGTAGAGCCTTGAACCGAACTGTAAGTCTAAACTAAAACAAAGTTGTCGAAATAATTCATTGAAATATTATTGGCTCATCATCACTCCACTGCTATTACACCATAACGTAAAACCCAAAACCACCTCAGCATGTCAATTCACCATCAGTATGCGCTGCTGCCTTCGTGACGTCACCGCCTTGTGTGGTCTATGGTTATATTTTATTCCAAACACTTTTTATTCGTCGAACAACTATTACTGGTAAGTGGTAATGGTTAGACATGTCCGGGTTTTCTATGAAGTGGTATTTACCTACCGCTAGAAAATTATGGTATGGAAATTGGAATTAGTTACCAATAATATGATTTAGATTTGAATTTGGAATTCTTCCGACTCCTCCTATTTTCTTCTGATTAATTTCGTTGCGGGTCCCAAGACAGCTTTAGCATGTCCTCGGGCTCCCTAAGATCATATCAAAGGGTTTTCGTGGTTGGATACCGATGTCGATCCTGGCGACACAGGAGATACAGTGGTGGGAATGTGTGGTGGGCCTTGTATGGGGAGGGAATATGATTTAGATTTTAGTCAACAGCTTGTCAAAAAAGAATAAACGCTAAGCACATTTTTTTTAATTACATTATTTAATTACATTACATTATTAAGTATAATATGAAATAAAAAATGTACCTACCAAAATAATAATGATATTTGAGTCATGAAATACTTATTTCTAAGTGTGAATATAAAATTAGCTAAAATTTTCCGCAAAAAAAAAAACAATGCACGGAGTTCAGTCAGAAAGAAAATTGCTTCGCTGATGCCTTGCAAAACCGTGTTTGCCGGGCAACAATTTTTTTTTTCTATAAAATCTGGTGTTTTTCTCAAATATTATATTTATACAAAGACTACAAACCGTCATGGCATGGCCAATTTACATGCACATCACCCAAACCCAAGCAAGCCCACTTGTTAACATCTTTACGACGTGATCAAACCAATGACTTCACCAGACAAAGGCTGGTATAGACTTTTATTAACCATCAAATGCTAATCAGTAGATTGAGAGATAATTTTTATTCACATTTTTTCGATGGTTGAACTTTTAAGGAACTGAAAAAAAATAGAGCGGTTGGTGAAAATGGTCGTTTTCACAAAACGCTAATGTCTTCTGCCGTTTAGGGTTAATATCATCTCTTAAGTTTTTACCAAATTGACATAAAATCAAATAACTATTAAGTGAATAACTTTCCTCATTTATTTTTTAGAAAATATTTAAAATTTGTTTAAAATTATTTAATATTTTTAACCGACTTCAAAAAAAGGAGGTTATCAATTCGACGCGTACCTATGTATGTAATATTACATATTATATTATGTTTTGGATCATCATAATATTGCTTTTTATCCTCAGAACCATAAAAAAACTTTTTTAATTAAAACCGAATATACATATTTAGATAGGAAATTCTGATGTCTAATATATTTAAATTGGCCTCGAGCCCCGACCCTCTGAGACGTAAACAACGAGCGATCAACCATCAAACGGGAATGCAGCGACAAGTGACGTCATTTATTAAAATACCACACGAAGGGTATGTTCCAAAATATAACCTAGTATTCTGGCTAGTGTTCATGACGTCTAGAATCGACGCCATATTGTTGATACGTTCCAAAATATACGCCAGTGTATTGACGTATATGTCTGACGTGTTATATTATGTTGAGATATCAGTTGGTGACATGACGTCATAAGCACTTGTCAGTATACTGGGTTTTGTTTTGAAACCCATGCATAGTGGGACCAAGAATTACTGGAAATATTTGTTCGATACTCTGCTCAAGAACATTTAATGATTACTTGACGTGGTAACACACAAAGGATCTTTTATTAGAAAAATACGAAATCTCATCCAGCTGCCCTGCGGAGAGAGAATGGATTTAACCCGTCGATCGTGAGAAAAACAACTTATTCATTGTTATCGCGGTTGCAT
>DWTA01000228.1:0-12220 GCA_018236805.1 Plebejus anna | reverse complement strand
CCGGACACGCGCAGCGCCGCCCCGCCGGCACCGCCAGGCACAGGTGCGAGCACGGCGACCGCGCGCACGCGCCGCGCGACGCCGCCGTCGCGTTGTAGCGCAGCGGGTGGTATACTGTAAGGTAAAGTTATTTATCGATTTAGACAATCTATATTTCTTATCATTTCAAAAATAAACATCCTACTCTGATTAAGTCACTGCTTTAAAATTTAGGATTTCAAATAGTTCCCGTTCTCCATTCATTTCGTCGTCCATACGGTCATGTAGCTTTAGATGCGGTATATGTAACCAAACAAAGCTAAATAGGAGCGCACCTTTGACAGCAGTAGGGTTGACGAGATCGCGCGAGATGAGCGTGGGCACGCCCCGGCCGAACTTGTCCTGGCGCAGCAGCTCGCCAGAGTCGCGCGTCACCCAGTACAGCGTCGCCTCGAACACGTCCAGCGCGAGCGGGTGGTGCAGGGCCGCGCCGCGCAGCACCACGCGCCGCGCCGAGCCGTCCGCGCGCATGCACTCGATGGTGTTCAGTTTGGCGTCCGCCCAGTACACGACACCCTGCGCCGCATCCACCGCCAGCCCGGTCGGGTGGCGCACATTCTCCGTCACGATCGGGCGACGCTTGCTGCCGTCCATCCAGGCGGTCTCGACCTTGGGCGCGGCGCCAGCGTCCGTCCAGTACATCTTGCCGGCGGGCGGGTCGAGCGCCAGCGACGTGGGCGCCTCGATGCCGGCGGCGACAAGCGCACGCCGGTAGCGGCCGTCGGTGCGCGCCACCATCACGCGGCCGCGCGGCTTGGACCCGGTGCGCTCCGCCTCGGTCCAGTACAGGTTCTCGCCGATGTAGTCTACCGCTAACGCGGTGGGCTTGGCGTTGCCCTTCATGTTGAGGTCCTGCGCGAAGCCGGCCTGCGCCTCGCCGCCGAGCGCGCCCACCATGTAGGAGCGCTTGATGGTCTTGTCGTAGCTGTCAGCCCAGAACACCATCTCCCGCTGGGGGTCGTAGTCGATGGCCTCGATGCGCTTCTCGGCGGAGACTATGTCGTACTCCTCGTTGCGGTCCCGCACGAGCGCGCGGATATCCGGCCCGTTCGCGAACATCACCACCACCTCGCCCTCCACCACCTTGCACACGCCTGACAGGCTGTCCGCTAGCCTGAAGTGAAAAATAATTTTATTGAATATTACACAATAGCTCCAGTGTGTAATACCTCAAAGGTAATTAAGAAACCTTTCGGGCACATGATTCCCTGTTTACGTTAAAAGTGGGTAGAAAACAATTGCCGTACATACCGAAAAATTTATCTAATTAAATGACGTTTTAACTCACTTGAATCCCTCCCTACAGGAGCAGCTGTATGAGCCGTTGAGGTTGTGACAGATCTGCGAGCAGGTGTGTTCGCCGGCGCACTCGTCCACGTCGGCGCAGCGCTTGCTGTCCGCGCTCGAGATGATGTAGCCGGGGAAGCAGGTGCAGATGTAGCCGCCAGCAACACCGCCGGATATCGTCAGGTTCGTGCACAGGTGCTCGCAACCACCTGGAAAAGTTACAAAGGTATATGAGGATGTTTTTAGTCATCTCGTGAAAGTTCATGGAAAAATGTGCTTCTTCTGCTTGGTAAAAAATGGTTGCGCATCGAATTTGCGAGCATATCACATCAATATTAGATGTCTCAGATTCCCTACGTAACATCGGATAGAGCGCAAGCGCTCTTATTAGCGTATCGTCGTATATTTGTAACCTATCTCACCTTTGTCAACGGGCGAGCAGGAGTGCGCGTGATGGCAGCCACGCTCGTCGGACGCGTCGCCGCAGTCGTCGGCGAGGTCGCACACGCGCGCACGCGCCACGCAGCGGCGGTTGGCGCACTGGTACTGGGTGAGCGGGTCGCACGGCCGCGCGCGCGCCGCGCACAGCGTCATGTTGTTCTCGTCGGACCCGTCACCGCAGTTGTCTACGCCGTCGCATACTTGGTACCTAAACACAGATATGATTTTTAATATATATGTAATAGGTATAAAGCTTAGGAACAATTTTATCAACGACTGTTAAAGTAAATGCTGAATTAGTATCTACTACCTCCTTCGTTTTTCATATGAATGAAAGAGAAGACATGACATTTTAACAAGCTGTTAACACTAACAGACGTTGGTGAAATTGGCATGAAAGGTCACAAATTTGACATTAAATCCAAAAATTTAACGCAATTTTCTGACTCGTCTCGTGGATCACAAGATCATAACAAACGACCATACCTCGGCACACATCTGTGGTTGTCGCAGTGGAAGCGGCGCAGCGTGTCGCAGTTGAAGTTGGTGCAGAGCGCCGGCGCCTCGTCCGACCCGTCGCCGCAGTCGTCCGTGCCGTCGCACAGGTCCGACTGCGATACGCACAGGTTGTTGCTGCACTGGAACCTGAATGGAATACTTGTTTTATGCCCGGTTTCTGAGGATTGTTGCTTTTGATTTTTTTCATAAATTTATGTTTTTTCCTCCTTTTTTAAAAAATCGGCATTGAGGTGAAAATAATACAATAAAAAAAATATAATTATGCAACTCTTCCCTATTATAAAACACGTATAGCTCACCTGCTCTCCGGGCAGTATCTCCCGCCGGGGAACCTCGGGGGGCAGCCGATCTCGTCGGACAGGTCACGGCAGTCGCGGTCGCCGTCGCAGCGGAAGTAGGCGGCGATGCAGTGGCCCGACTTGCACTGGAACGTGCCGTTCTTGCACTTGAAGCCGCCGCACTCCATCTCATCGGTATTGTCGCCGCAGTCGTCCTCGTGGTCGCAGCGCCACCGCGACGATATGCACTTGCCGTTGCCACACTTAAACTCCGACTCGGAGCACTCCCGGTACTTGTGCTGGCAGACGCCCTCCGCCTCATCGCTGCCGTCGCCACAGTCGTCGGTGAAGTCGCACAGCCACTGCTTGGGGATGCAGCGCTTGTTCTCGCAGGTGAAGTCGGTCTCCGCGTTGCAGGACGGGCAGTTCTCCGGCAGCTCGTCGGAGCCGTCCCGGCAGTCGTCCTTGCCGTCGCAGAACAGCC
The DNA here is from genome assembly GCA_018236805.1 of Plebejus anna. Lineage (NCBI taxonomy): Eukaryota > Metazoa > Arthropoda > Insecta > Lepidoptera > Lycaenidae > Plebejus > Plebejus anna. Next base: position 9,172 of record DWTA01000228.1, on the reverse strand, counting down.
ACTTCGGTATGCATCTGTAGTTGGACTGGCCCGGGCATCTCCTCCAGCCGGTGGTGCAGTTCTTCTGGCGGCACATGTACGCCGGCTCGTCGGAGTCGTCCCCGCAGTCGTTGTCGAAGTCGCACATCCACAGTTTGGGGATGCAGCGGCCGTTCTTGCAGGAGAACTCGGTGTCGGGGTTGCACGGCCTGTTGTGGCACATGACCGGGTCCTCGTCGCTGTTATCCTTGCAGTCGGTGTCGCCGTCGCACTTCCAGCTGTCAAGGATGCACCGGCCGCTTGATTTGCATTTGAACTCAAGGAGCGGGCACTCATGGGAGCACTGCGCCTCGTCGCTGCCGTCGCCGCAGTCGTCGGTGCCGTCGCATATGGTGGCCGCGGGCGTGCAGTTGGTGTTCTTGCACTGGAAGGAGCCGGCCCGGCAGTGCCGGACGGGGCAGGTGTCGGGCTCGTCGGAGCCGTCCTGGCAGTCCTTCTCTCCGTCGCACTTCCAGAACCACGGTATGCATTTCTCGTCACGGCCGTTGCATCTGTGTTGGCCGTCTGTGCAGTTGGCGATGCACGTTTTCATGTCGCGAGCGAGGTAGAATTGGTTGGGACAGGCGCACTTGTAGGTCGTTGCACCCTCCTCGCCGTAACCTTCGATGTTTAAGTAGCTGGACTCATGCGGAGGTGCGATCAGGCAGAGATGCGAGCAGCCCCCGTTGTTGGTTCCGCAGGGGTTGTTGTACGGAAGTTGTCGCAGCGGATGAACCACGTGAATGTCGTACGGCCGATGGGTGGTATTTCTAATGGTCGTTAGGTTCTCTCCGGAATGTTTGTTAGCCTTGCTGATGGCCTTGAGGTTCCAATCCGTCCAGTAAATCTCGTCGTCGAAGAGACTCAAAGCGAAGACATGGGGAACCTTGTTACCGGATAGAACGACGTGCCTGTGTCTACCCTCCAAGTCGGCGGAGCCGATGTAATCCAAGTGAGCGTCGGCCCAGTATATTCTGTCCGTGAAGTAGTCGATGGTCAGGGCGTTGGGCCAGGCGATGTCGTCCTCCCAGTTCAGTATCGTGGTGAAGTTGGATCCGTCCATACCCAATTTTCCTATGTACGCTTGCAGATGCCACGACGTGAAGTACAAGTATCCAGTGCCCGGGTGTACTATTATAGCTCGAGGATCAGCTATTCCAGTCTTCAATGTTTTCCTTCTGGTACCGTCGAGCTCGGCGACGTCCAAGTTCTTCGAGTGACGGTCCAGCCAGTAGATCTTGCGGCCGATCCAATCTATCGCGATACCCTCCAAGCCGTGGGAGTCGTGCCGTATGACGACTTCCTTAGTTGGATGCGGGCTCGAGTAGTCCGATCTATAAATGGTTTTGGCGGAAACATCGGCGAAGTACATTTTGGTTTCCTTTATGTCGAAGTCGATCGCCACCACGTTCATGAGGTCCTGGTGGACGAGATTGTAGACCGAAGCGTCCGTGGACATGTTTCTCACGTAGTACTTGTTCGTGAAGATGACCCAGGCTGTCGTGTTGTCTTTCCTCTTGCACGTGTGCTCGTCGGCTTCCCTCTCGTAGTATTGCTCGTTACACTTGCAGTAGTAGGAACCGGGGGTATTCGAACAATATTGCGAACATACTCCAGGGGATTCTATGCATTCATCGATATCGGCGCAGGCTTTACCATCGGAGAGCAGCTTGTAGCCATGGTTACAGTCGCAGTAGTAGCCGGTCAAGGTGTCGACGCACTTGTGTCCGCACTGATGTATCTCCAGCTTGGCGCACTCGTCGATGTTGCAGTGGGCCGGCTCGTCGGACTCGTCGGTGCAGTCCGGCACCTTGTTGCAAACCAGACGGTTGTCGATACACTCGTCGTTGTTGCACTTGAACTGGCCGGCCGGACACGTTTTATTTTCTTTATTGCAGTCCACCTCGTCCGAGTGATCACCGCAATCGTCCTCTCCGTCGCATCTAAAGTGGTTTCTTATGCATTTGAAGTTTTGACACCTGAATTCCTGATCCGTACACTGCTTATACTGTGTGTTACACTGTTTGCCCTCGTCCGAGCCGTCCCCGCAGTCGTTGTCGTGATCGCACACCCAGCCCTCGTTTATACAGCGGCCGTTCTTGCACTGGAACTGATCCTCCGAGCACGGCATGGGCGTCGAGCAGTGGTGGATGGTCGAGTTCTCGTCGGCCCCGTCGATACAGTCGGGATCGCCGTCGCAAATCCACTTCTTGGGTATACACTGAGCTCGACTCCAGAATTTGTTTTCCTCGCACGTGTACTCGGTCTCGGCGTCGCACTTTCTCTCGTTGCACTGGTGTCGGTCGTCCTCGTCGCTGTTGTCAAGGCAGTCGTTGTCGCCGTCGCAGATGTAAATCCTCGGGATGCAGTTGCCGTTGTCGCAGGTGAACAGATCCCCGAAGCACGTTCGGCCCTCGGACTTGCAGTACTCCGGCGGTTCGTCGGCGCCATCGCCGCAGTCGTCGTCGCCGTCGCAGTACCAGGTGGCCGGAATGCACCTATGGTTAGGGCAGCGGAAGCTGTTCTGCGGACACGTCCGGAGCATACAATGTAGCGGGTCCTCGTCCGAGTTGTCGCCACAGTCGTTGTCTCCGTCGCACAGCCAGTACGGCTCGACGCAAATGTTCGTTTTCTCGCATTTAAGGTGGTTCGGCGGGCAGGTGGTGTTTCGGGGACATCTCTCGTGCGTCTCGTCGGACGTGATGTTGTCCTTGCAGTCGTTGATCCCGTTGCACACCTGGGTCATCGGGATGCAGCGTGAGTTGAGGCACGTGAACTCTCCCTCGGCGCACGGCGGGTACACGCAGCCCTCCTCGTCCGAGCCGTCCTTGCAGTCGTTCTCATGGTCACACTTCCAGGATTTGAATATGCACCGTCCGTTGTTGCATCGGAACTCGTTGGGCGAGCAGGAGTGGTAGGCGCAGTAGTTCTTCTCCTCGTCAGAGTTGTCGCCGCAGTCGTCGTCGCCGTCGCAGGACCACATTCTGCTGATGCATTTTCCGTTCGCGCAGAAGAACTTGCTAGAGTCGCACGTGATGTTCTTGGAGACGCACATGCGACCCTCGTTGACTAGTTTGGTGTTGTCGTCGCACTTGCACTCGACCGTGTTGTTGGGGGCCGGGTGACAGCTTTGAGCACAGCCGCCGTTGCTTATTTTGCACGGGTTCTTCTGACACTTCTGCCTGCTCGTGCTGTAAATGTGAATGTCCCGCGGCGAGTCCTCCAATCGTTTGACCATCTCGACCATGTTCGCTCCGGTGTGCTTCTCTGCCCTATACACTCCGCGTAACTGAAGGTCGGTCCAGTAGATGTAGTTTCTGAACACGGTGATGGCGAAAGGATATATCGTTGCAGATATTAGAACCTCCCTGTTCGTTCCGTCTAGGAATGATCTCTCGATCTTCTCCCTCACGGCGTCGGTCCAGTACAGCATGTTCTCGTCGAAGTCGATAGTCAGGCCGCTCGGCTGAGACAGATCCTTATCGATGATAGCTTTTTTCAACGATCCGGCCATAGTCGTTCGGTAGATCTTTCCGGAGGTTCCGAATCTTCCCCAGTCGGTGTAGTACAGCGTGCCGTTGCAGGGGTCGACGACGATGGCCCGCGGCCGCTCGACTCGCGCTATCATGACGAGCTCGGTTCCGTCCAAATTCATCGCGTATATGGAGTTGTTGGAGCTGTCGGTCCAGTATATTTTCTTCTGGGTCCAGTCGTACGATATTCCCTCGGGATTGATGTTCTTGTTGATAATGTTTTGAATACCGGCAGAATCGGGGTTCTTGGAGGACATCCAGGCGATTCTAGCCCACGGTCTTATCTGGGTGAAGAAAAGTTTGTTGTCCGCGTAATCGAATTCGACTCCGACGACATTCGTGAGATTGCCGATAGGCTTGAAAGGTACGCCAGTCGACTTGGGGTCGAGGTTGACGGCCCGTATCTCCGTCCTCGTTGTGAAAACTAGGTACTCGTCGACGAGGTCACATTTTTTGGGGTTGCTCGTCGAGATCTGCCCTGTGGCGCAGTCGCACCTGTGCGTGTACCCCTTGTTGGCCTCGGGCGGGTAGCTGAAGCAGAGCTGGTCGCAGCCGCCGTTGCCTAATTTTCGACAGGGATTGTTCTCGTCGGTGGGCTGGTTGTTTATGTCGAATATGACGATGTCTCGCAGCTTCGGAAGGTTCGTTCGGAGCTTCTCCGGCATCGACATGTTGCCTGGTAACTTGGAGGCCTTGTAAATAGTCTGCAAGTTTCGGTCGACCCAGTACACGCTGCCGGTGTGGACGGCTATGCCCATGGGGTTCGGGAGGTTCGAGCGGATCAGCTGCCGGTTGCCGCCGTTGTACGATATCTTCTGTATCTGGTCGAGCTTGGAGTCCACCCAGTAGACGTCGTGGGTGAGCATATCGATCGTCAGGTCCCGGGGGTTCGAGATGCCGGAGCTGACCAGCGTCTGCCAGCCGGTGCCGTCTAAGTAGGACTTGCCGATGCGCGGGTACTGGCCGTAGTCGATCCAGTACAGGAGGCGCTTGAGCGGGTTGACCGCCAGCTCCTTCGGGGCGTCCATCGTGGTCTTGACGAGGACCTTCCTGTTGGAGCCGTCGAGCCAGGACATCTCGATGTAATTTTCGTGTGGGAAGACGTTCGTGAAGTACAGGTTGCCGGCCACCCAGTCGACGGCGAGGCCGCGGACTCCGTTGCTGCCGATGCCGTCCCGGACGACGTGCTCGAGCTGTGTGCCGTTGGGCCGGATGCGGAAGATGCCGTTCCAAGTGCCGCGGTTGAACTCGACCCAGTAGATGTAGTTGTCGGCAAAGTGCACGTCGACGTGCAGCACGTGGTGGCCGGGGCCGGCGACGGGCACCATGGCCTCGGCGCTGCCCTCCAGGCTGTACCCGCGGATGAGGTCGAGCTGCGAGACCACCGCGAACGTCTTGTACGGCACGCAGTTCACCTCGTTCTCCTTCCTGTAGCCGACGGAGCAGGCGCACACGCGCGACCCGCCCTCGCCCGGGATGCAGATTTGCTCGCAGCCGCCGTTGCTCTGCTGGCACGGGTGGTGGATCATCTTCCTCTTCTGGAATATTGTCAGGGACTTGAGGTCGCTCTCGTTGTCGAGGATGATCTTTACGTTGTCGCCGTTGGGGAGGTCGGCCTTGAAGATCTTCTCGTGGCGCTGGTCCAGCACGTACAGGCGCGAGTCGAGGACCGCGATCACCTTGGGGTAGGAGATGGCGTCGGCCTCGGTGAGGATGGTCTTGCGGTCGTTGCCGTCGGTGTTGACGCTGTTGATGCTGGGCGGGAACTGGGTGCTGAAGTACAGGATCTTCTTGTCGACGTCGATGGCGACGGCCTCGGGCCGCTCGATGGCGTCGACCAGGATGACCGGGCTGGTACCATCCATGTTCACCTTGCCGATCTTAGCCGGCACGCCGAATCCACCCTCGTCAGCCCAGTACATTTTTCTGTAAGATAAAAGTATGTTATGTGAATTCTAGCATTCTGCTATTGAGTAAGGGCTCGCACACGTAAAGCCCTTTTTAAAATTTTTAAAATTTTCCATACAAGATTGCGATGTTTTTACTGCCGACAATAGCGTTGCGATTTCGCATTTTAAATTATATATTATAAGCTTACCCTTCAGTGGGATCCAAGCAGATGCTCTTGGGTCGCGATATAGATTCCCTTGTGCCGTCGTTTGCGAAGATGACGGAGCGGTATTTGGTCTTGCCGTCGACTCGCACGAGTTCGACGTTGCCGGCCGCACGATTTGCCATGTAGAGATTACGACCGAGCCAGTCAAACGCTATGGCGGATGGTGAGCCCACTACTCCAGGATCGATGCCCAGTAAGGGTACTCGCTCTCCGCCGCCGTAGGGCATGGTGTATATGGTGCAGTTCTCCTCGTCCGTGTCGGAGCCTGTGGCGCCCGCCTGCAGCCAGTACAACGTATGGCCCTGACGATCGTAGTCCAGTTGGACACCGCCTGTGAAAAAAAAAGTTAGACTGTGTCAAAAACAATTTTTTAGTAAATGCATGTAAAAATGTTGCTTGAATAGACGAAAAAATCTTCTAAAGTTTAAGTTCGATGTCTTAAAAATCGAGCTGGCGCATAAGGAGACCCCTTATGCGCCAGGTCGCCTGTAAGCATTACACATAATAATAATTATTAATTTATACTATGTTATGTTTTTGTTTCTCATACCTTGAATTCCAACAACAGGCGGCAGCTGGCCGGCCTTTCCGGAGCCATCCAGCGCCAAGTCCACAATCTGCGACCCCTTCAGCACCATCAGGTATGACGTTTCCTCTGCAACGACAAACACAAACGCAAGTTTTGAACATGGTCGAAAATGTTGTTGTCAAAAAATATGATTTAAAAGCAGCTTCGTATTTTTGATTTATCTACAATATGAGTATTTGTCTTCAATAATGCAGAGCCAGAAGTTAACGTTACATAATGAGGACGTACCTTCCGTGCATTTTCCGTCGGGCAGCAGCTTGTATCCGGGCTTGCAGACGCAGGTGTAGGGCTTGTCGGGGTCGGGGCTGAGCAGGCACAGGTGCTGGCAGGGCGCGGCGCGGCACGGCGACTCCTGCGGCGGCTGCAACGACGGGTGGTGTACGTGGATGGAGAGCGGCTGCGAGATGAGGTGCGACACCACCGTCTGGTTGGTGCCGCGGAACTTGTGCGCCGACAGCACGCGGTTCAGCTGCCGGTCCGTCCAGTACAGCGTGTCCTCGAACAGCGTCAGCGAGTGCGGGTGCAGCAGGTAGTGGCTGCCGGCCAGCACCTGCTGCCGCCCGCTGCCGTTGTAGTAGCAGAAGTCGATGAAATCCAGCTTCGAGTCGGCGAAGTAAACGCGCTGCGTTGCTGTGTCGAGCGTGAGGCCGTTTGGCCAGTAGATCTTAGTAGTTATAATGGCGGTCCGCCGCGTGCCGTCCATGCCGACGCGCTCCACGCGCGGGTTCTCGCCCCAGTCGGTCCAGAACAGCCAGCGCGCGCCGGGCGCCGGGTCGAGGCACATGCCGCGCGGCTGCGTGATGTTGCCGTTGAGCAGCGCCGTGCGCGCGGTGCCGTCCTCCCTCGCCACCTCGATACTGTTCAGCTTGCTGTCCAGCCAGTAGATGTTGCCGCCGACCCAGTCGTACGCGAGGCCCTCCACGAGGTCCAATCCACTGGAGACGATCGCCTGCGGCTCGCCGCCGCGGTCGAGGCGCGAGATCCGCTTGAGCTTCATGTCGGACCAGAAGATGGTGCCGGTGTGCATGTTGGAGGCGGTCGCGACGACGTTCTCGACGTTGATGGGCACGCGCTCGAGCCCCTGCTCGTTGAGGTCGGCCACGAGGATGGAGTGGCGGTTGGATATGATGAGGAAGGCGCTGGAGTGGTTGTCGGCCTTGCACGAGTGCTTGTCGGGGGCGAGCCGGTAGCCGGGCACGCAGCTGCAGAAGTAGGAGCGCTTGGTGTTGGTGCAGGTCTGCGAGCACAGGCCGGCGGGCTTACACTCGTCGATGTCCTTGCAGGTGAAGCCGTCCGCGTCGAGCTCCTCGCCGCTCGGGCACAGGCACAGCGGCCCCCCCGGCGTCTGCTTACACTCGTTCGAGCACAGCCCGGCGCGGTGCTGGCACTCCGCGAAGTCGCAGCTCGCTCCTGAAATTGGAGTATTCTTTGTTATATCTCCCATTAGAGTGGAGGTGTAGGTTTTAACAATAAACAGAATGTTACAATGTTCAATAACGTACCTTCATCGGCGCCATTTGGACAATCTAACTTTCCGTCGCACACCTGCGTGATGTTGACGCAGCGGTCCGTCACACCTGGACACGACCACTGGCCTGATGGGCACCTGCAAAAATTATAAATCCATAGAATTGCTGTCGTAAACTATTGAAAACAATAAGCAGACTATTTTTTGACACAAAAAATCCTACGTTATTCTACGCCCACTTAGGGCTCCCACACAAAACTGCGAATTCGCATCGCATTGCAAAAATCTGCAACAAAACTCATGCTAAAAATGAAATTGCGATGCGGTAAATAACAGTTGTCGTACCTGAATGGCGGCGGCGTGCAGGCGTGCTGCGCGCCCTCGTCGGAGCCATCGCCGCAGTCGTCGCGGCCGTCGCACACGGCGGCGCGGTACACGCACCGCCCGTTGTCGCACCGCACCTGGCCCGCGCCGCACGTCGCGCTTCCGCACGTCGCCGGCTCGTCTGACAGGTCCTCGCAGTCGGGTGTGCCGTCACAGTACCTGGAAATATTTACATAATAATATTAAAAAACTGTTTAAGATACTATATTAAGGGCTCCCACACATAACTGTGAATTCGTGAGAATTCGCATGGCAATGTAATTTTTTGTATGAATTTTGTCGCAGATATTTGCGATGCGATACGAATTTGCAGTTTCGTGTGGGAACCCTTATACTCTTAAAAGCTAAACACGAATATACGCATACCTATGCGCTTTGCAATCAGAATTTATAATAATGCACAGAAGTTGTATTTTATTAAGTCATTTCTAGCATATAATATGCTCGATATAATATTTACTACGTTTGTATTTCCCACTTTATTGTTTTTCTCATGAAGCTTAGTGACTTGATATAAAAAATGTATGAAAATAAAATGTACACATACCATGTCCGTGGTATACAGAGTCCCGAGGCTGCACACTGGAACTGTCTGTCGGCGGCGCAGGCGTGCGGCGCGAGTGACGGGCAGCCCGCCTCGTCCGACCCGTCGTTGCAGTCCGGGATGCCGTCGCACTTGTACGCCTCCTGCACAACATAATACGACAAATTATATTTATTTAGGTATAGAAATATTATGTTGAGATTAAAACTAGTGTACGGGTCTGTACACATTACACGATGATAATGATGATTGATTATAGAAACGTAAAATGATAACTGTTTATTGATACACAGATTACAAAGGTACAACGATATAAGATAAGTGATTATAACGATTGAGAATAATGATTGCTCTAAGACAGGGGTGGCCGGTTGGCCACCCATGATCTAAGAGAACTGTTATAAGAAGAATGATTGCGTATTAAATAGCAGACACATTTTATATACAAATCAATGATGAGTTTAACAAAAATTAAAACATTACGAAATCGTTAAATATTGAGATATTTACAAAATTGATA
>DWTA01000227.1:0-12225 GCA_018236805.1 Plebejus anna | reverse complement strand
GGAAACATTTGTTTTTGTAGATGGAATATAATTTATTACATTTTGATTTTTTTTTTGTTTTCTTGTAAAAAATATCCGTAGCAAGGAATTTGAGATGTGTCACCCATATAATCTTACAGCGCACAAACTATAGGTACTAATATTTTTAGAAATAGTTTGGACCTACTGCTACAGTGAAACTAGTAGCTACTAGCTGTCTAACAGCTACGGTAAGCTGGCACTGATCAACATCCAGAATGCGAAATAGGGTAGAGATCAGCTCTTATTCTGCTATGCTCGCTACTTCAAAAGACCAAAATTCGAAAGTTTATCGCACGAGAACCTATACATTTTATATAGATATAAATGATCCTAATATTTCCTTTCCTGGACTGAAAGCATCTTCAGTAACACACATGCACACTTTTGCATGTATACTATAATTTATTAATTCGCATGCGATCTCTAGAACAGCTCCCATAGTCACTAAAACCATAGATTACTAAATAGAACCTTTACTGAGTAAAATTTTTGCTTTTACTTTTTTATAGTGGGAAATGCGCTACGTATTCTCGGTAGCTTGGAGGAAAAGCCGCTGGGATAGGTGGGACTCCCTAGATGCTGCGTTAAGGAAGAGCACCCAGGTTTATTTACCTTTAATATTAGGGTTCCCACTCAAATCTGCGTATTCGCATCGCATCGTGATTTCATCAATCATTATTATAATGAATTTTATCGCAAATATATTTTGCGAGGCCATGAGAATTCGTAGTAGTAGTTGTGTGCCCTAAAACCCTCCGGTGCCTCCTCCTCCACTTATTACTTGATTACCGGACGAGCGCAACTGCAGCGGCCCAGTTAGTTGACTTTAATACCTGTTCAAAAGTCTTCAACCCGGCGTTCCGCCCCCATTGTAGCATGTCCTCCATGATGACCTTCTTGACCTGGGGGTTCTCGCACAGCGCCGACAGCGTGCCCTTGATGCCGTTCTCCAGCGCCCAGCACTTGATCACGTCCACGTCCGGCACCACCACTGCCACTATACACGACTGAGAAAAAAACAGTCTATGTAAAAAAACTATCAAATTTTATATATAAGTATAAAAAACAATCAAAGAACAAGGGGCACTTTTGTATGGCGCCCGTACCCAAGCTATAGCACATCCTCACATATTTAATAATCACAAAAATGCGTATGCATTTTTGTAATATAAATTTCATTTGATCCAGGTGTCAGGTATATTGTTCTTTATAGTTTATACCTGACACCTGTGTGTATTGTTAGAAGTTTAGGGACCTGTACTGTAATCGCAAGTAAAAATACCATAAATATAATATTTGTCTCATTTACAATAAACGACATAATATTATATCTCTTTTATAGCTAGATTAGAACATATTATCAGCGCAAAAATGCAGCCAAGCAGCTAATAATGCAACGAATAAAATGGTAAAAAACACTTGCATTTAACAATGGGCAATGGATATCATCTACCAACGGTAGTTCTTGTCTAATTTGTTTCTAGAGTCACATAAAAAGCTGATCTAAAAAATATTCAAGATAAAAGAAGAAAAAAAAATAGGAGGATTTACCTTCAAAGATTCGCCATGTACGAAGACCTGATCAACGTACTGACTCCTTATGTAAATGTTCTCAATTTTCTCCGGAACTATGTACTCTCCTTGTGACAGCTTGAAGATGTGTTTTCTCCTGTCAATAATCTTCAGTGTACCATTCTGTAAATACCGTAAATACAAACAAATAAGTAAGTTATTTTGTAAGTTGGTATTGTAAATCGATATTCGATACCAAAGACATTATATTATTTATAACACGTAAAAAAACATCAATCGCTTTTATATCGTTTTATCTCTTTACAGTCTTTTGTCTCTTCTCAAGTTTGCCTATCATATTTATCATCTCATACCGTCCACGACGTCCTATCAGACTAACTTTCAAGTTTCAACTCTTTACATTTTTTATTTATATTTAGGGCCTCTTTTACCCCTTCCTGATAAAGTGCCTAATTGGCTATTCACAACTTTTTTGACAGATTCTCCATACTGGATCTGTCAAGTTAATTAACTTATTATATAGGTGGATAGCCTATTTGGCACTTATCAGGAAGTGGTGAAACAGGTCCTTAGACTATGCTGTCCCACTGCTGAGCAAAGGCCCAGGGTCATCCATTTTTCTCGCCTGTGAGCTATCGTTGGCCAGCCCGACTGGTATGCCTCCGGTTCATCGCTTATTAGTTTCCACTACTTACCGGCAACCACTTCCCCACGTCTCCCGTATGGTGCCATCCGTCCTGGTCTATCACCTCCCTCGTCTTCTCCATCTCCTTGAAGTACCCCTTGAACACATTGGCTCCCTGCACGCACACCTCACCCTGGTTCTGTGCTGCATAGTACTCCATTTCTGGGACGTCCACTAACTGAAAATAGCGAAGGTAAAATTATTGTGATTGGCATCATAATTTCTTTGGCATTTATCTCAGTTTTAATAATATTTTATATGGTCACTATATCAGACATTTTCTAAGAAATCTATTGATGAAATTGTTATTAATTCTTCGCCCACTTTAGTTATATCCAATTTTGTCATAATTCTTGCGCTTTCTCCAATATATTTTGTATAGTCAGTAGTTGTTTCATGTTTTGAGCTTGTCTTTCCTGTCATTGTCTTTCCATTTATAGAAGTCTGGAATCAATGATGCTTCAAGATAAATTCAGTCATCGTACTAAGTACGATGGCAAGTCTTAACCATTTTTGGTCGTCGAAACTTGTAATCTTTATTTATAATAATATAAACATACCTTCACTTTACAACAAGCGACGGGAGGCCCAACATGTTCTGGCACGTGGTCGCCCTGAACCGTCAGCGTCACCGGCGCCGTGCACTCCGTCTGACCGTAACCCTCCACGATCTGAGGAAAAAAGTGGGGTTTTTAATACATTTCAAATTTCAATTCATGAAAGTTAGTTGCAAATATATTTAAACCGGTAGGAGGTAAAGTACATCCTCATTTATCTGTGAATTGAAAATCAGACGTTTTTTTCGTCATGGGTTTAATAAAATTGGAACGGAATGGGCAGTTTGTCCATTTAAAATGAGTAGTTTAGGTGCAGTAGAGGAAAAGAGAAAATAATTAGCTGCTAATACTTAGTACCTAAACATTGCTGTAATAAAATCCCAATAATATTTAATAATTAATGATATTAAAAATATCCTCCGTAGTCGCAAGCCACACTGAATCAATTTTCCAGTTCTCAGAATAGGTAACCAAGAGGCATAGCATATTATATAAATCATATTATTATGAGCCATGAAAGCAAACAACGGCCAAGCGTTTTGTCAGTTATTATTATCTTTGTACAAATAAATCTTACATCCAAAATAAACAGTGAACCACTGGCGTAATTCAATAATAAAGGTAATGTAGGAATATTTTGACGGTAGTAAATATTTAAAGGAAGTGGCCGTCATATTTTGTCCATCACTTTTGGGGAAATCAAATATTATCATGAAGTCTCTGGAATAATGCACTCGTATTTTCACGTAAAATTTACGATGTGAAAGACAAGCTTCCTTCTCAATATGCTTTGTTAATTGTTAACCAAGATTTACAAGAAGCATCTGATTTCTTGTTAAGTACAAAATCATACAGTTGCTTAAAGTAATTTTGCTGAATAGATCCTAAAAAACAAAGAAATTACCAGACATCCAAGAGCGCATCGTGCGAAGGTCAGCACGTTGCCAGCGAGCGGCGCGGAGCCGACCACCATGATGCGCAGGCGACCGCCCATGCCCTCGCGCACCTTGCGGAAGACCAGCTTGTCCCACATCGAGTCGCCGCGGATTATGCCTCTGGAAAAAATGATGAACTTATATGAGCATTGTTTTATGACTGCTTACTACTACTTTCTGAACCTAAAACCTGCAACACAGCAAGCGAGGTCTACCCTTAATGGAAACTCACAAAACGTAAGAAGTTAAAAGTGTTACTCTTATAGTGGTTCACGACGTTCCTGGTCTTTAAAATCCCTACCTCATTATCCATTTACCCCACTCCAGCCCATTTTAGCGCAAGCACTAGTACTATTTTATAATTCATTCATTTCAATTTAGGCATTTTTCCAAAATCCTAAATTGTCTGTTGACTTTAATATAGCCAACAAACAATGTATTGTTTGATGAAGACAATCCTTAATATTAACATTACATACCTTTTCAATTCAGACTCCTTTGCCGACAACGCCATGTTGAAAAGCAGTTTCTTTATTTTCGAATTAGATATTTCGCTCTGGGCCTTGTCGTATAGTCTGTTCAGGAGGCGCGGTACTGCTGGCATTATTGTAGGTCTTAGTGCGGTCAGGTCGTCGCCTATTCTCCTGATGTCTCCACTGTAGAAACCCACAGCACCACCCACCATGTATACTGCATTCTGTAATTATAATATCTTATTATAATATTATGTTATATATTTTTATATTTTTACTAGTTAGTACTTATTTATAATAATTATTATATTCATACAGTGTGCCTGAAGTAGTCTGTCCAACGCTGGCAAAAATGGGTCCACAGAATATCAGGGGCTGTGAACCCACAGTCATGAACCTGAGTGGATTCCATTTCGACGGTTTGAGCATTACACTACCTACCAATTTATCTCTAAATGCTTTGTTTATTTAACATTATTGTCTTTTTTCTGTTTTTTATTTTGTTTCATGAATTTGTTGTTTGTGTTTGTGTTTTATCTAGTTACCTTCACAGGATATGTCTGTCTTTTGTACTAGTATTGTTTTAAAAATCATGATTGTTAGTATTGTGTCGTATTTCTCTTTTTATGTTAAATGTAGATATTTTGTGTAACGTACAAATTTTTGTCGAATAAACGTTTATTTATTTATTTAATTGAAATATTTAGTTAATATTTTCATAATTATATCCGGAATCCGGATACCTTTTAGGTCACCTATTTATAAGACACTGTTTTCACGTGTAATTATTTCTCTTAATATAATTTTTCTTTTCTCATTGTTTCTCTTTCTTTAATTCAAAATCGTCCATTATGATTGTAAACATTTATTTTTAGTACAGCTAATAATTTGGAGTTATTACCAAACTAATTTATTCATTTGTGCCCATCAAAATAGTAAACATTGCGCAAGCGAAATTCCGTAATAATATTCAAATAGATATAAATCAAATAAATAGACTTCAAAGAGACGAAATTAGCACAAAGGACGAGGAATTCTGAGGAATGGCCATACAAATGGATGTAGATAGAATGCGAAATGGGAGATTAGCCAAACTATGACAGCTCAATTAGATAGCGAGTAAATTATTTCTTAGCGTTACCGTATGCTCTGAATATGATTGCAGATACGGAACTGTCTACGAATATGACGTATAAGATGATGAATGGAATGCAAATAATGCGAACATGCATTTCAGCACTTATAATGCACACGGCAAAAAAGAAATCACAGAAATCTTAATTTGTTTTTTTATTTTTGCAAGCGCTTGTGATAATCTGGACATTCAAGTGTCTAACAAGATCAATAATCCAACAGAAATTAATAGTTTTTTACTATTTTACCCATAGTTAACGTTGAGTAGCTGATGTAATTACTAATTTTAGCCGGCATTGGCAAATTTTGAGATTTACACTGACTCAACAGCAGCAGCTAATGGATAAGTCGATTACTATTTCGCAAACTGATTCTGTTTTCCACTCCAGTTCCAAATCCATCTAGCATACTGGTATACCAATATCATAATCATAAATAACAGCATCTATGCAGGTTCTGACGTTGGTATGAATCATCAATACATTTGAAATGTTTATTTCTGCACCTGCCATATTTTTTATTATAATATCCGTTTGCGTAGACCATTTTATATCTAAGCCATTATGTTGTACGAAAAGCTTTTAAAGAATTTTTATGTGCGGTTCTCTACATCATTTATGTCTACTTTTACATCTTATATCTATTTTATATATTGTTAGAAAAGAGATATTTGAAGTGGAAGTGAAGATAAAACTATTGGTGCATTTTAACTATTGCTTTGTGAAATGATAATGATCTTTCATTTAATTAAACTGTCTTATTTCTTATTCCTAAAATCGTATGTTGATTAAAACAAACAAGACTAGAGTAAAACATCCACGCGTGATTTTGATGCTATTTTCAAATAGCAACTTAATATAAATGGATGCAATATAAACACTCACAAACCTAAAACTAACACTAAATTTATAGTACATTTCTAATACAACATCAAAGGTAATATTAATTTCGTGGGTAATAAAATCGACATTAAAGTCATTCAGTTATCGCACGAATCAATAAAACTACATTCGGTGCGTGTACTTTACTGAGTAACAATTTTGGCAGATGCCGCACTAACACTGTAACTCAACGTCTAATAGTAAATTGTATAAATATCTGTTTCCCTGTCTATTTCTGTTCAATGTATATTTAGGTTCAGTTACGACATTTCAATTCATTATATTTCTGGTTACGTTTTGTGTTGTAGTTAATATTCATTATTTATCTCAAACGTTTTGAGATAAATCATGAATATTGCATTCGAGTCGAGAGAATTTTAGTTATTTTGTTATTTGTACAATCTATTTTAGTAACTTAATTATTTCATATTTATTTTTCTCACAATCATTAATCAATGACAAGTCATGTGATCAAGAGAACAAAAACATTCCTACCCACTCTGCGTATATTTTTGTCATTCATTGCTTTTTCAACCTTTATATTATCATCTTCATCTTTATAATATTATCATCATCACAGCTTTGTTATATTATTTTAAAATAATTATTTTTTCTTACACATGAATAATAAGTTATAGAAGTAATGTTATCACTTCATTTCTGAGAGTTCCTGTAGTTTTTCGCTTTATGACTTTACGATAGTGGTGATGATTGCTATGATATCCTATCGTAGCCGATAAAATATCATCAACCACATTACGTACCACATTTGCATCGTCACGGTTATCACCGATATCATCATTATCATCATCATCATCAACTCACCTCACAACACCTCTCCAGCATATGCGCTAGAGGCAGGAAAGACAGCATGATGTCGTGCTTCGAGGGTCTGTGCTCTCCCAGCTGCATGATGACGCTGCACATTGACGCGACGACGTTCTCGTGCGTCAACATGACACCCTTGGGGGTGCCGGTCGTGCCTGACGTGTAACAGATCGTGCAAAGGCTTTCTGGTCTTGGTGGCTGAAAAAGTTGGTTAATTCTTGGTGATGCATGTTTGTAAGATCGTATGTATGGATTTTTGTTGCGCTTTTAAAAACATTTGATTAAAAACCATACCTCATATTATCATACATTTAGTCGAATTATGTAAAAAATATATTTTGATTAAAGGTATGATAGCAGTTTAAACTCTGGGCTAACACATTTTGTCCCGAAATAATTTGCCTATCCAATGGATTTCTTCATTTAATCGTATGGAGATTCGGTCAGAATATTGATTGATTTTTATAATATAAGAATTGAATAGATGGAACATAAATTGACAACAGCCATCCATTTATCAATATGCTATTTAAACTTCAACATTTTTTTAAATCACTTCTCCCGAGTTTTATTTCGTAAAGTTCAGACAGAGGAGGAATCGTATCTTGTTACATTTTGACAACAATAATATACTGTAGGTATATTGTTGACAAAAATATGAGTTTGGCTTGTGATCTTGTTAATAGTCTCCAGCGTGACCTTTCGAATGGAAAACACCACGAGGTAGCAGCTGGACGGATTACGGATAAATTTATCACTTAGACGCTTCTTATTATATTATAAATAATAAATTTTTCATTCCATAAATTGGAACAGTTCCAGAGTTCTAACAAGATAATGATCAAAAATTTGTCCACGCAAATTAAGTTACGAAAGACACGTTGGTGAAAAATATGACGAACGCATATTAGATTGGATAGAAAAACATGAAATCAAACCTATAAAAATATGTATGAGTTGGTCATCTTTAGAAAATTTTATTCTTCAGGCACCGCTATGTACTATGAGAGAAACTGATTTATAGGTAGATGAAGGACTTACGTAACTGGTAAAACAATTTCAAGATTCAAGCCCAAGAGTCACCACTTACGTTGTTTTGACATAGGCCAACCAAAATATATAGAATTAAGATAACATCCAAATAGCTCGATAGCGGATTCACGTTGAACCTGCCATCTAGCTATGAAATAATTTCTCTGATGGTATAATAATGAGTGATGACTGAAGAAAAGCATTAAAAATGTGTTCATGGTGTAGACTGCAGTAGACAGGTATCAACATAAGAAAAATACTTACTACTGAAATAGTATAGGATTCCAAATATGAGTACAAAAATATAGAGCTAAAGAAACTTACAACGCACGGATGGTCCTTCTGCGCCCCCTGGATCTCCACATCACTGAACCTCACTATCTCGACGCCCCGGCTTCGCGCCCTCTGGTGAGTGGACGGGGAGACCTCCTTTATTGTGATCAGCTTGCGAAGACACCGGGGTGCTTGGTCCAGCAGGAGATTGGCTTTCTTGTCGTCCTCACATACTACTATTGACATTTCAGCTGGAAGAAAAATATTGGGTTTAGTTGTTGTGTAATATCCATACTAATATTATTATAAATGAGAAAGTGTTTCTGTCTGTCTGTCTGTCTGTTACTATTCACTCCCAAACCACTTAATCGATTTTGCAGAAATTTGGTATGGAAACACTTTGACTCCTGAGAAAAGATATAGGATATTTTTCATTCCGAAAAAATGTATGGTTCTCCGCGATAAACGAATTTCGTTGCAATGGAGCTGCGGAATTCAGGCGTCATCTAGTTCAGGGTTTCCCAAACTTATTTTGTTTACTGCCCACTTTGAGAAAAAAATATGTTTGAGTTTTTTCTACACATTGTTTCAAATTAAAATGCATCCAGATGAAATGAAATTACAAGTCACCCCCCAAGCCTCAACACAATGCCCCCATTATTTCTGGGTCCCACACCGCCCCCTTTAGACCTTCAGCGCCCACAAGGGGGCGTTATCGCCCACTTTGGGAAAGGCTGATCTAGTTGTATCTATTTGTTAATTGTTACCTCTTCAACTTCTACTGAAGTAATTTAGATAAAATTCAGCATAGAAATACTTTTTGATTCCAAGAAAAGGACATGGGATAATTTTGGTCCCAAAAATGTGCGTTTTACATGCGATAAACGAATTTCATCGTAACGAAGTTGCGGGCTGATCTATTTCTTTATTCTACCAAAAAGAATTCGGCGAATCTTAGCAATAACGGAATGACGGTTTAAGTAAAAAGGAATGCAATCTCAAACATTTTAGTCAAAGAGCCTGTAGGTATCTAGTGAATTCGTTTGAAGTTTTCATTAAGGAAAATTGAAAGTCTTATAATCGTAAACAATGGATCTAATGCTGTTTATATCTTTTGTATTTCGCACCGATGCCATTATCGCATGTTTTCAGTATAGGCAATTTATTTTTAAGCTGTTGCGCATGACAACAGCTAGGCGTTAAGATTAGAATCACATGTATATACTATACTTGCTTGCTATACTTAGCTTCTTATTGTAACAACATAATATTTGATTTCTTTTTGGCTTTGTTCTTTAAACTTGTATATTAATCAAAACAGTTGAAATAAGAAAACAATCATATTGACGCTACTTCTTAGGGTCAATTCAGACAACGCGACGAGGCAAGGCAAGGCGCGGTGCGGCATAAATTTGTATAGATTTGACAGATTTCAATTGCGCGAGGCGATATGCCAATCTGTCAATTCAGTACAGAAATGCATCGCGTCGCGTTGAATCAACCCTTTGATGAAAACTAATAGGCGCGGCGTTGAAAATAATATTATACAACATGCGTGCCCTTAAAATCTAACACGCTCAACGCATAGACAAGTTTTACACTCGTGCGACGTGACCAGTGTCACGTCACATTTACTTTCTTTAGTTATGACATCACAATATTATATGCGCGTGCGCCGATTCAACGAGTATGAAGAATCAGGCACAATACACATTACAATTTTGAGTTAGCTACCGATAGGCGATAACAAAACATTTTAAAGGTCCATCCGCCACTGATATTTGGGGTAGTTGGTCAAAATATTATTATGGGCTCAGTGCACCAAATCTTTAAATATGAATGAATATGAATAGAAAAAAATGCCTGCAGCTCTTCTAACGTTGCGAGTGTTCATGGGCGACGGTAGTTGTTTTCCATCAGGTGGCCCGTTTGCTCGTTTGCACCCTTATTTTATTTAAAAATATCACGTCCCTCTCCCCCACCGCCCATGTAACCTCGCAGATTTCCACAGAATGACACGATGATACGAAAAGGTTCACTATCCCTCTTCTACTGTATAATTAGCTGATAGGTACATACTTTGATTAATAATAAAGGCACATGCGTTGGCTCCTAGTGTGTCGTACAGCGGCACTATCACCATGGAGTAGCAGTACGCGGCCTGCTCCGCCATCACCCACTCCGGGCAGTTCTGGGCGTAGATACCTGGAAGATACACCACGTTAGACTACCTGGTTATACGATCAGTCTGGCATCAGTTTAGTCCATCAGCCTCAGAATTATGGCCGGAAAGTACATCAGTTTTGTCCATCAGTCTCAGAATGACGCGGACGCCAAAATGATGGCCGGTAAGTACATAATAAAAGAAAAATATCAGTTCGTCAAACACATGGTAGCACGATCATTCTTTCATCAGTCTGGATCGGACTGATAGACTGAACTGATGCCGGAATTTACACGGTAAGCTAATATAATCTTAACTCCTAACCCTTGTCTTAGAGCCGTCCAGGGAGGAATAGGTGGAACCGACCAAGCATACAAGACACAAGTTATAGATCTATAGGTCAAGTGTCAACGTATTTTATAAGTCCTTCGCGACCTGTTGACATATAAACGTACGTAGCGCTTGAATATTCTAAGTTTCAGGTTTTTATTTTGTTAAATGAACGATAAGTCATAACGATTTCAGTAACATAGGCCATACTTATGCCCGCAGCCCCGTATAAGAAGTCTTTGACAGACATTTATCCATTCAATAGCTTTTGATTGGCTTACGTAAAACATGTCAACCAATCAAGAACTCAATTGAATATATAAATTCCTGCCAAAACAATCAAAAGTCATCAATCATAAGTTAAAGTATAAAATTATGCTTGCTTTAGAGGTTATTTAGTTAAAAAAATATTTATTACCAACATCCCTCTAAATGTAAACCAAAAAAGTACTAAGAACCTTTTTCACCACTTACTGATGTGCCGGATAGGCTATCCACAACTTATTGAACTATCTGTCAGATAAGTTGTGGATAGCCAACTGGCACTTATCACTCTTATCTATCACTATTAGTAAGTGATGAAACAGGCCCTTAACCCATCAATCCCCAAACGGCAGCCGGACGCCGCATAACAATTAAAAATCTTTTGTGTCTGCGATACCCACAATGGAGGTGCTACGTAAATAAAATATCCTCACCAATAAAGGTATTCTGTCCCGGCGCCAGGCCCTGAGCTATTAGCCCGGAGCCAAAGTTCTTGGCCCTGAGCAGTGTCTCATTGTAGTTCTGCCACACGTACGGCCGGTTTGGTCCCTCCCGCCAGCCCAGACAGTTGCCATTATCTGGAAAAGGACACTTGTTATACATGGTGTCATTGAATTAAAAAAGAATTTTGAAAATCGGCCTACAAACGGCGGAGTTATCCGCGAACAAACAAAAAAAAGAACATGTCTACTGTCTTGTCTCTGTTTATACGCTGAAAGAGTTGCTACTGCAAACAGACTACAAGTTGATTAGAAACAAACAGGATGATTGTTACCCTTAATAAAATATCGGGAAATTATTTCCCAATCTCTCCTAAGCCACAAAATATTTTTTATTTTTTTAATGGCAGCACTCAGGAATGTCATTTAAGGAGATATAAAATCTTAAAAACATTTTTAATTTGAATAATGGCAACATTTTTGTAATGGCCGCCATATGTCACCAAATTTCAAAGTCAAAGTTAGAGATCACGATTTTTTTGCCAAAAAACCAGTTTTCGTTAGTTTTTTTTAAGTAGAAGTGAAAAAAAATCTGGTAAGTGGATATACTGAATACAATCATAAACTAGACTTATTTTCTGTGTGTTTGGCTTAAAAAGAACAGTAAAAACAGTA
>DWTA01000226.1:0-12260 GCA_018236805.1 Plebejus anna | reverse complement strand
GGTCGCGTCGCGTCGCGCCTCACCGCGTCACGTTGCGGTCTGAATTGACCCTTAGTCGCCCGTTTTCTTGGCATTCCGGTAAGTTACTTAAGTGGTGAGACGGAGGTTCACGTGAGACGCGCCTGCAGTCTTACACTATTTATCATGAATCTTTAATTAAACTTTAGCTGTCAGCTCGCTGAGCATTGCTTGTTATGCTTCATATTGACTGCTAGACGATATTCGCGACTCGGTAACCATTAGGAGAGGCTTATTACGAACGTAAGGTTTAAATATTTCTTAATTACCGTGTAAATAATGATTATTATTGTAATATTATTATTTACCCTGGAAATTTATCGTGAATATATAATGATTTCGCTTTTAATCTGGTGTTAAGTTTGAAAATCCAAAATGCATCTTTTAATCATAGCAAACGCTTGCTGATTATTATGATTACCTCCTGAATAAATGTTTTAATAAAAGGGTGGTAAATTTATAAGGTATTAAAGCGTTTATAGCTCTCGTAATCCGCGGTTTTAATAAAAAAGACGTCACAATGGTTATAGTTTCTAAATTACAAAAGTTTTACTAGCTGTAATTGTAATAATATACCTGAAATTATTTACAAAAGGATGTTGTTCGTGGCTTCTTCTATATCTCTCTTCCTTTATCAACATTTATCGTATTAGCAACACGATAAATGTAAAGAAAATTTTACCTAAATAGTTACATGGGACGGTGATACCACCATTAACACAAATTTATATAAATCTTTTAGTGTGGGCCAGTATAGTAATATTTTGATCAAGTATATTTATAGGAGAAAAGACTTATTCGTTTATATCGTAAGAAATGACCCTGAATTTTGTGTCTCGGTTTTCATGATGTTCTTTATTATGTCTTTTAAATAATAATTTGAAAATACATAAATTAACTCAATAAAATACTTCGTGAAAGTCGCGATTCACACACAAATGTGGTTTACCTTTGTTTCGGTTTGCAGAGTCGTATTTTAAATCAATTTAATGATGAAGTTTCAAAGTTATTGTCAGTTCGTTAATACAATTAAGTGCTTGTGACGGTTTGTTGGTAGATTCAATTAAAAACTTTCTAAATATTTTATACGCAGAGAAACTGACTACGTAATTATATAAAAAATACTGTATTCCTGGAAAATTCTTCAAAGTTTTCATTGTGAGAAAACGGACGTAGAAGTAGCTTTTCAGTTTGGTAGCCGTAATTTTCTATCAATTTCACCAATTCTTTTTTATCATTTATTTTTAATTTAACATTCGTGTAACAGTGAATACATTGTCTATTAAATATTTTTGAAGGCTTTTGTTAGCGTTAAAGCTGTTTTAAAATAAGGGCTGGTACAGTAGCAATTAGTGGTGAAAATTTATTTATTATCGATGCCTCAGAATCAAAATAATTACGGTAAATCTACCTTAGTTACCTTAGTATTTTTAGTAAGTAAATAGAAAAATATAACTATTTACTTACACTAAAAAAATTAGCATGGAACATATTTTTATTGTAGCATGAAGTTTGTAGTAGTTTTTAAAGGATCTTTATATTTGTATTGTATTGTAATTTGACGAGTGGTTACTTCGCTCTGAAAATCCTGTATAAATCATCCACAATGGATGCAAAGGCCTAGTTTTTTATAAAATAAACCAGTCATGCGTTCAATAATGGTAATACAATAAAAATCTATGCCAGTCACAATCAGCTCATATATTTATCATCACTATGTTATATAATTATTATAATACGATATATTTACAACAATATTATCAACAATTTATAATACATGTTTGATCATTTTTTACAACAAGAGTATACATAAAACCACAATAAAACATCTACGTAGGCATATTGTAAATATTGACAAATTATATTTTGTGGATGTAATTAATAAAAATTTGGTCTTCACAACATAAGTCATGTTTAGTGAAAATACTTGTATGGTTTTAAGTAAGTGAAAAAATATTATTTCCTACCCACAGCATAAAAAGTGAAAATACATAAAATGATTATGTGTTTTCACTTTTGGGTAAAAATTAATGAGAACATAAAGTAGGCTTTTCATTCACACAAGTGCAGCGAGGCTCGCGTGTAAAACAACCACTCGAAATCAACGCCACAGACAGACAGCCATTTTAAACAAATATCATTAATTATTATAATACAACATGATATAACAATTTACCTAATTGACATTTCTGTACATGGAGATTGTAGATATCTGAAAAAGGACTAAATAACGGTTCAATAGTTAATGAAAGACTAAAATATTAACAGGAAACTATAAGCGTAATAACTATTTCATACATACAATTATAACAGTTTTATTTAAAAGTTTCTACGAAAATGAAACACAGAATTCTAATGTTTATACTATCACAACATCGCATACATAGTACTAACATACAACATATACTCTAAATACACCGCAAGAGAAAGTTCAGCCAATAGTTATCCTAATCTGCGACTTCAAAAGGCACTAGTTATTAATTACATTACTTGATACGTTTTTAAAGTCGTTGTAATTCGTTATATTTTTTTTAACTTGTGAAATCTCTTAAAATTGTAGCACAAAAAAATTGGACCAGCTCCAAATTGGACGAAATGCTAGTGGACCGAACGCATAATTTAATAAATAATTCATTTACTGTCTTAATCTTTATAAAGAAAAAGGTAAAGTTTGGATCGTCTTGCGAAACTAATAAACGATGCTAAAAGACTTTTAGTAGCTACTTAATAAAATGCAATGCAATATCCTTGGATTCTAATAATGTTTTATATTTTTAGAGTATTCCACAAAACACTAGAGGTTATAAGATATAATATGAAATTAAACAAAATTAATATTAATACATTATTAATCTTACTGAATAATTGCATCATATAGAGTTACTTTGCTATATAAATCATTTAATGTTTTATACGATATTTATATATTTTTGCTACATAAGATTTGTTGTATTTGAAAAATATACAGAGCTTTGAAATGGAAATAATTAAAAATTATTAGAAATTTCATAATTAATTGGTATAACCAAATGCAACATTATAGAATACTAAAGAATTTTGTAGATTTCTACAGCTACTATTAAATTCTAATAGCAGAAGAAATGAAGGAGACAGTTATAATAATATTATTGTAACAACAATAATTTATTGTAGTTTTCTCTTTTCAGAAAACGATATGTTATTTACATTATACCATACATATAGTTCAATCTACTCATGATTTAATAAAAGAAAGATAGATAGATAGATAAGCGTATACGCTAATATCATTAAAGTCCTAATAATAAGTAAAACGCCAAAGATTTTATTTAGATAACATGTCCCTTCTTCTCCGACAGATTGAGGTCCATTAAAAGAATAATTATATCTTGAAATTGTACCCGAAGGAAAAATAAATAGAAAAATCAAAGGAATAGATTAAAGTACCTATAATTTTACGCACTGATACCATAGATATCATCGACATATGAGACTCTCTTCTCTGGCCGCGCAGACCCCATGCGACGGGGCGAGGAACAGCTTGCCGTTGGCACAAGCGCACAGCTGGTAGATGTTCTGATGATGGGGCCCGTGCGGCGCCGAAGGTGGCAACGGCAGCGCTGACTTCAGCTTCGGCATGTATATACTTGATGCATCTAGACGTATCTGAAAGGATGTGGTTATTAATTGTATATCTTTAATGGTATTTTTTTAAATATTAGCTACCCTACGACCTAAATTGGTGGAAATATAGATTTTGCGGTGCATATTTTAATCGCATTTCGTTAGCGTTCGTTTTATTTACAGGTTTGAGTAAGTGAAATGGGGATACGTTGAGTCTAAAATCTTGCTACACTAGATGTTCAATATCCAAAATATAGCAACACGACAAAAAATTATGGGTATCTTTATCGCATTAGAAAAATAGAAATATAAGGCATGTGCCGCATATGTGAGGGATGGATCCCACGGTCAGCACTCACTGCGCCGCCAAAATAGAAATAAAAGGAAATATGCGACATTTGGTATGGTATCCCCATGATCAGCATAAGAAAAAACGTTTTGATATCTAAGCTATATCAGTTAACTGAAATGATATCAAAGGCGTGATACATGGATTGTTAATTATTATCTGGCAGTATTTTAAGTTTTTTATTTTTTTTAATTAATCTAAAGTTTGCGTACTGAAGTTTAAATTTTTTATTTCGTGCATTTTCTTTTAAAAAAAACTCACCGCGCCGGCGACGGAGCGCAGTCGGAATGTGGTGAGGCAGCTGGCTGTGATGTCCCCCGCCCGGGACTCTAAACTGACGCTCTGCGCCGCGTGCACCTCCAGTGACCGCGTCGGAGACTCCAGCCTATTTTTTTTTCAAATTTTTATTACAATGCATGGACCAATACCTAAACGGCTAAAATGGCTTCAATTAAGATTTGTACATGTCTTGTTTACTTATAAATGCTTACAATTTGGTTTTGGAGATTTTTCAAAGTTTTAAAAGATGTTGAACCAGTTTAACCTTAGGAGTTCCGAACTCATAAGGCTCGTTAAAATTTGCCTAACAACGCCTGCTCAGTTTTAATTTTAGACAGCGTTTTAAGGTTAGTGATTTTGCTTTTTTTTAGTTTGATCAGGATAAAAGGTTTTCACGTTCGAACTCAAAGCCTTAACATGATTAAAAATGCCATGGCAATTTCCATCGCCATAGATCAAGTGGCATCGATCGGACACAGATTGAAAGTAATTTTAGACGTGCACAAAATTGAATTCAGATTTCAGACTTCTCGATTTCTGAGTTGGACGCTTAAAAATTCAGCCGTGTCTGCGCTCGGTAAGAGGCTTATCTGCTGAATGTGCTTGTCTCGTGGCACACTAATATATTAAACTAAAACAGACGGCACTATATACCCATACTCTGTTTTATTTATTTAAATCTAAACAAAATCTTAAAATGTGTATATTACGTGGCTTTTAAATTAATATAATTATATCAGCCTATACATACTCAACTTTCTTAATATTGAGGATAAAAATAATCAAAACAGTATAGGAATTTCTGTAACTAAGATTTTCCTGTTGCTAATCTGACTGTGATACTTTCAGACTGTCCATCCATCGCGCCCTACTGTAATCACATCACTCTGCGGCCACCTCGAACTTCCAATACACGTCTATTCTGCATGTATCAACTATAGTATTATAAAGGGAAGACATACATGAGCTGCTTCGAGGGCGGTGCCTTGACCATGGTGGTCTGCACGGCAGTGCGGAAGACGGCACCAGCGGGGCTGGCCACGACCACGTTGTCGGCGCCCACCGTGAGCGCGCCGCGACGCGCGCCCAACAGCAGCGCCCCTCGCGCATCCCGCACCTCTAGCTCGCCAACACTCATCTCCAAACGGTCATGGCCTACAGTACATTGAATTTCTTAATAATTTATACAAGGTGTAAAGAAACGATGTGATAATACTTTAGGGTGTGTGGATCTCTGATATAGAGGTCACTGTGAATGTATAAGCAGTGCTAAGGAGTTAGGCTTCTTACAGACGCCACGCGTCGATGGCACCCGTCGATAGTTGACGGCTACCGTCGACAAGTGCCGTTCGTCTGTAAAAAGCCTAACTTTTTTATTTTTGTAAGGCTTTACATGGTGGTTTGTGGGTGACCCTATAAAGCCTTCATTTACAGACCACAATATTGTTTAACGTATCAATACCAATTGAAGTTATTGGGTGTTTATACAGTCACTGAGTCTTATTACATAGGCCTTATTTAAAAAGAAAAATTCTCTTCTCTTTTAGAATACCAAAATCAAAAATGTATATTTTGTATGTAAAGGTCAGTTCCAGCAATTGAACAGTTTTAGGCTCGGTAAAAATTGAAGGAATACAACTTTTAAAAGTCTGGAGATGTCACGATTAGGACAGAATATGAAATCGCTTACCTAAAAATAGCCTGCTCTGGACTAATCCGAGTCCATCACGAGTGGTGACCGAAAAATTTCTGGACGATTCGATCGATATTGGTTGTCCGCGGCGAGACTTAATGCTGGATGCATACAGGGAGTCCAACACGAGAGTCTGTCCCAGTAATTGTAGCCCGCCGGGCACAATCCGGAGCTGCCCCATTCCCTCCTATAAAACAACGATCTAATTTATTCCCTAAATAAAGTTACTAGTCGAGCGAATTCTCCATCCACGACCGTCCCCATACTAGTCCGGCAAATTGTGTTTTATCTGCGACCGTTTTATTTTCATTATTATGAAGTCATTCCATTTTATTATTTAATCGGTACAATTATGTGGTAACATCCAATTCGGTAATT
Source organism: Plebejus anna (assembly GCA_018236805.1). Classification (NCBI taxonomy): domain Eukaryota; kingdom Metazoa; phylum Arthropoda; class Insecta; order Lepidoptera; family Lycaenidae; genus Plebejus; species Plebejus anna. Next base: position 5,940 of record DWTA01000226.1, on the reverse strand, counting down.
CACTTATCACCCGATTATTTTAACTATTTAAATTACAGTACCTAATTGGTATTGAATGTTTAAACGTAATTCATTTTTAACGCACTCGCAGAGTTTAAAAATTGAAACAAGTTGATGCATTTATAATTAGGATGCCAAACTAAACTATAATAAGAACTTTTAAGTTACAAATAAAAATCTTCCCCAACGTGTATCATCATAAAAAGTCAAGTGGGAATAAAGTCGTATTTACCGAGTTGAAATCCAACACTTTGAGCACCCACAGCGTGAGCGCGAGGTTCACGATCATCATCAGCATGAGCGACATAACGAGGATGTAGAGACACTTTTTCCGCCAGCCGTAGATGCCGACTTTGAATTGGCTGTTGTAACTGTTCCTGATCGAGTCCGCCTTTGTGTCCCGCCCGCCATTGTTGTTCAGGATCGGTTCCGGGGTGATCTTGTCGGCGTACGGAATCCTGCAACAAATATCACTTCAAACTTCACATTGTCCTTTTGCAGTCGATCGGAAACGGATATTGAGCTGTTTATTTGTTTGTTAAACGTATTGTAATATTGCTAGCGGTGAACTAAATTTAAGTTAGTTATTTCCAGTGTTTGTCATATTTACAACCAAAGTATCTAAAGTTTATTTAAATTTTGTAACATAATGAACTATTGTTAATTTTGTATTATACTATTTAGCCCACAAGTCTAAAGTTAGTTTTTTAGTAACAACAATAATTATTATATATTTCGATGAAAAAAGACGTTTCGCAACAGCGCGTAGTTTCACCTGAGCGGTAAGCCACAAAATAATACGGGCCTGACGTCAGATTGACGTCGTAGCTAAACCATTAACAATTTCACGAACAATTTGCGAATATAACATATATAACATAGAAGATATTACCGCCGCCGCGCGGTAGCTATTAAAAACCCTTCAGCAGTCGATGTAAGGAAATTCGGCGTACTTGTGCTGAGGTCTGAGTGCGGCAGCGAGGGGCAGGCGCGGGGGCGGGGAAGGTTGTTTGAAACACATTTCACTTGCATAAATCATAACTTTATTTCCTTTAGCCCTTCTGATCGTGCCAAATACGGCTTTATGTAACCAACGCGGATTCATCTTGGGTGTTGTACTTATTCGTGAAATATGTCGCACGTAATTTATTTTTACTACAATATCTTTTTCAATACTGCGCGATGCTCGGGAATTTTATCCCGCAAATGTTAAATTGAAAATAAAAATAGGTTTTAAAAACAATATACTCTTTATATTGTGTACATTCGACTCTCAGTAAATTAAACGATCGAAATAAACGGTAGAATTTTTAAATAAATCCAGATAATTGAATCATTTTTATCTCCCTGTGACTAATACAGTCACAGTGCAGTTCTATTATAATATTTTGAAGTGAAACAAAAATTTAGTTGTACATTAATATTCAAGATGTAGGTGCAAGCTGTAAACGTTTTAAAAACAGTCCTAAGTCGGCGGTAGCCAAAAAAGTAATTTCATTAGGAGCTTAATGTTCCCTTTAGCACATTAAAAATTTAATGGAAAAGGCTAACGACAGAATATTTTGTATTCCACCCATAGTGCTGTTAATCAAGAAGTTTTGTTTGGAAACAATATCGAGTTGGTAGTTTGGTCACGCTATATCACGCTATATGTGCTAGCCGCATTCCATTAGTTTCGGCTCTAATGGTTACTATAGATTATAGATATTCATTTAAAAAGATACAAATGGATCAACTTTTATATTTACCAACTTCTAATTTATCCTTTTAAAGTATTTTTGTAGGTAAATCTCTGTCACATTATCCTTGTTCCCGACTCCCGTCACGGTATGTTTATAAACAAGTAGAGGTTAATTAAACAGAACTATTCGTAAGGCTATCATTAAAATAGTTGAATCGAGCAATGTTGATAATATCGATCTATTATGATGCGACGTAATGAGCGTCTTTGCCGAGTCGGAGCATTATACTGCCGGGTACAAACAGAAGTGAACGATTGCAATTCGAGTCGAATTATGGGCATTAAAATATCGTGTTTGCTCCGGGAACGAACGAGTGCGCTTTCATATTCATGAATTGACTTTATAGACTCGTTAAATCAGAATTTTAACGCGTCCTTTATTTGTATAGCTTTTATTAGCGCGGCATAAAAATACATATTGATGGAAACGGACGTGTAAAATATTCTATGAAATTTTGAAAGCCCGCTACACATACGAGAGCAGTCGGACTGAGTATAGGTCATAAATTTGAAAGGATTTGCGCAGGACACCGGAGTTTTAGAGTGAAAAATTCGAACGCGGTCTTACCGCGCGACAGTACCTTGTCCCCTTCACAGTAAACATGCCCTAATACTTATGAAATCTCTATGTTGGAAATATATTTTATTTGAATCAAATATTATCTTTCTGAAAATTGTTTAGCTGTGGCATTGTATAGGTAAAATATTTCAGTGATATGTGATAGCTAATACGTGTGGTCAGTCAAATTTAAAAGAGCAACAAAAATGAGTTTCTAAATTCAAACAAACTTTTATGGCTCAATTTTATGTTCTTTTAAACAATTATACTAGTTTTAGCATTATCACACTCAAATTAAACCTTTTATTTTAATTGCAGTAAAGCAGTAAATGACCGTAGCCATGTTCTGTAGTGCTTAACGGATTTGAATTCTAATTTCTGCAACGAGGACAATGTTCTCACAACACTGCAATAATACAAGCGTCTGCGAGTCGAGGCTTAGCACAGATTTGTAGGAGACGTCAAACAGATTCTGGGAACTAACACAGGTACAGTCCCAGGTATTCATAAATATAGAGTATTGATCATTAGCTGCTAGAAGCTTAGAGATGGGGCTTATTATTAGAGATAATAAGGTTAGTTTTGTATTAGATTGTTAATTTTCTGTTGAACATTATTCATTAAGTTACGTTAAAATATAAATTGTCTTTCAAACTTTTGATAATCAAAATTAAATAATAAGGTTTAATGAATCTGCAAGCGAGAAACATTTTTCAATACACGCTTTGTACCTACAATTAAATACAAAATCACAGTGAAACAAGTAGCTTACTATTTTGATAACTTGAAACTTGATATTACATATATGGGCATGCCACAAGGCAATAAGCCCGCCTATGCATAAAGTGTTTCAAATAAATAAATAAAAATATTCTATTAATAATATAATCGCTACAAATAACCATGAGAGCCATGCTTCGGTACGAATGGGCCGGCTCGACCGGAGAAATACCACGTGCTCACAAAAAACCGGCGTGAAACAGCGAGTGACTTTACCGGAGGCCGAATCCCCTACCCTTTTCCCTTCCCTACCCTCCCCAACCCTATTAGAAGTTGCTTTCCATCAGGTGACCCGTTTGCTCATTTGCCCCCTTATATCTTAAAAAAATACAGGATACGTTAAAAAATTGATTGAATTTCAGATTACAAAATAATTCAAACAAATAAATCTCCTTTTAATGTTATTGAATAATAACTGGAGTTTAATTAAGATGAGTTCAGTGTGAGGACACCGGGCACCGCCGAATCTGTGAATACCTCTGTGCAGTTTGTGCATTTCCACCGAATCTAAGTACATTAAGCTGCTTTTGTAAAATACTCGAAGCTTCTAACTCCATATTTCAACTGAAATATTATCCATTACATTCCGGCCATAACATAAACTATAAATTGCCGGATGTACCGCTACTGTGCTTGGGTAAAATATGTCTTAATAACAACTAGATTTTTTAACAATTATTATTATGTAGCAATGAGAGCCAAAGTGATGATACTTTTATACAGCTATTTTACCAAAATTAATCTAAAATTACTTTACATTATTATTAGATATCAATACTAAAAGTAGAGAGAAAGAGAAGAAAAAAGAAATAATAATCTATGTTATTGCCTAATTTATTATATTTTTTAAGTATTGAATAGTATATAAATTTAACTGATTTTGCCTGAGAGTCCATTCAAACAAAGCTCAAAGCAATTAACATCACAAGGAAAATATGCTAAGCTGCTAAATGTTTTTTACATATTGGTTTAGGAACATTTGAGAGGAAAAAGCGCGAGGAGGTCGGGCCACTTTATCTCTCCGTCCACTCACGCAACACGTTTGGGGGGTTTAGCGGCATTAGAAACCAATTACACAATAAAAGCGCCTCCACACTATCCCCGATTTCCAATTTCTTCAATAAATATCAACTTCCTGAAGGTATTTTGGCCAATTCCAGTCAGATTACGAAGGTATTCTGTTAGCTTGTACAGCTTATTGTATTTTATTTTTACTAGAATCCTTTTTAAATATTATACTCTTCAATCTATCCGTCTGCCATCAGTTTCTAAATTTTGTGATAGCATAAGAGAACGCAGCACAATCATAGTATTAGTATGAATTAATTTATAACATTCTAAAACAATATGCAACTATTGAAGAAATAAAAATATGAGTAATAACTTAGTTTATTTCATCAGTTAATCATCAATTATTAATGAATTATCTTTGCATATTTGTGCTTGTTTTATTTTTAAGGCAATTAAATGACAATTAATAAAATCATATTGATCAAACAGAACCTGCGAACCGCACCGCGACACCGCGACAACCCGACACAGCGACGCGCCGTTCGTTTCACGTAATTAACGTGTAAATTATAAAAATAATTGACTGCATCTCCTCTTTATATTATAATGTACTGATTTAAAACTGATCTGTTTTATTGCGTTTATTTAATATGTTTATGCAATTGCAGATATTACGTATAAATAAACTAAACTAATAAATATATTGATTTATATCTGATTTAGTATATAACAAAAATCCTGACATACATTTAAATGTACTCCATTTTTTTTATTCGTTATACTTAAAACTAGCAATGAAAGCCTTGTTTACGAGGTAGGCGTGTAATAAGGTGTCATTAAGTGCGTAATGAAGATAAAAGGCGTATAAATGAGACTGAACGCCATAAACTTTCTGAGCGGAAGCGTAAACGATATATGTAGTGGCACGTAGATGACGCCGCGCCTCCCTCGTAACGGAGCTACGTATCTCGTAGCCTTGTAGCACTTTAGCTGCGAATCTCGTAGCACCGTTACTTAGCTACGAATCTTGTAGTACTATAGCTATGAACTTCGTAGCACCGTAGCTACGTATCTCGTAGTCTCGTAGCATTTTAGCTACGAATTTCGTAGCACCATAGCTGCGAAGCTAGTAGCACCGTAACTACGAAGCTCGTAGCACCGTAGCTACGAAGCTCGTAGCACCGTAGCTACGAACCTCGTAGCACCGTAGCTACGTATCTCGTAGCCTTGTAGCACTTTAGCTACGAATCTTGTAGCACCGCACCTACGAATCCCATAGCAGCGTATCTACGAATCTCATAGAACCGTATATACGTATCCCGTAGCCACGTACCACTTTTGCTACGAATCTCGTAGCACTGTAGCTACGTATCTCGTAGCACCGTAGCTGCGTAGCACCATATCTACGTATCTCTTAGCACTTTAGCTACGAAACTCGTAGCACTGTAGCTACGAAACTCGTAGCACCGTCGCTACAAAGCTCGGAGCACCGTAGCTACATATCTCGTAGCACCATAGCTACAAAGCTCAGAGCACCGTAGCTACGTATCTCGTAGCCTCGTAGCACTTTAGCTATGAAGCTCGTAGCACCGTAGCGACGAAGCTCGTAGCACCGTAGGTACGAAACTCATAGCACCGTATCTACAAATCTCGTAGCACCGTAACTACGTATCTTGTAGCACTTTAGCTACGAAGCTATTTATGAAGCTTCATTGGAGAAAGTCTGTGAATGGGGTAATGGGTAACTTAGTCCAATTTAACCCCGCCAAGACACAAGTCTGCGTGTTTACCACTAAAAGTCACCAATGGTCGTATATCCTCGTTTCGAGGGCACATCTTTAACCATCTC
>DWTA01000225.1:0-12261 GCA_018236805.1 Plebejus anna | reverse complement strand
CTTCAATACTGTGATTCGCGTGATACTAGAATCATGATAATATTGATACGTGTAAATGCGCTAGGAGTAAATTTGTTCTGTGATGCGCACCAAAAGAAAATGGAGATTGTTGGTGTGGTACATGTTTAGATCATTTTATTGTTGAATATTTACATAAAGATATAAAAAGACCACTCTCTATTCCGAATTTCGTGCTAATGAATCAAAATGGATAAAATACCAAGGACACATGAAGGTAACATCGTAACCAGTGTATTTCTATCAATTTACGCTATACCTACGATTGCTGTGCCTTGAGTTGGAAGCTTTCTAGATTTGGTATTATTCATTATAAATAGATAAGTTTTATTCAAGTTTATCATAACTTTAAAAAGGCTACTAAATTTGTATTAAGGGCACTTCTATGAGGCCTAACGAGCTCGAATTGTAACTAACCTAAATGCTAATTTTGTTATTGTTTTAACTTTTAGCTATTGAAGCTCAAATACGAGAAATACAATCTAAAAAGAATGAACTTCCTGAAAACGGTTCTGGCAAAGGAGTCTCTTTGGGGGAAACATACTATGATTCTGATATCTATGATAGTACTGGACAAGGTGGCAAGTCGAGGTATGATGGCTATGTCACATCAATTGCTGCAAACGACGAAGTTGAGGACGAGGATGTTGAAAATGTGTCAATTAATCAAAAGAGACCAGGCTACACAGCTCCAGCGTCAATATTAAATGATATAGCACAGGTAATTATTATTTTATTGTTCAAATTTGGTTTAATCGGATTGTGGAAAAACGAGACACAATAGCCTTTCTATTGTTATCGCGGTAGCCAGTTACCGCTTGGGGCTTGAAGCATTAATGTACTATACATTTGCCTAACTTTAACTATTTATGAAAATCAAATGAAGAGAATAATAATATGTAAAACCGTGTATGCACTGACTTACGCTACTTCTCGTTTATAATATTTTGTTAAAGAAGGGCTGTTATTTTTACTAATTATAATTATTTTATGTGTGAGTTTAATAAGTAATTATTGTTAGAAATAAATAAATTGAACAGCTTTAACTTAACTTACTACTTAATTATCTAATAAAATAGTGAAAGTTGTTTATATCATAACATAATAAGTACTTACATAAACAAGAGTAGCATTAGTATAATCTATTCTAATACACATATTTGATTATTTTTCTGTGTATTTTATAGATCTTATAAAACCTCTAACCTAACCTAAACCTAAACTAATCTAATTAAAAATTATTCTAATACACATATTTGATTATTTTTCTGTGTATTTTAAAGATCTTATATTTTTTAATTATAGAGTGACAAAGACTATGATCCATTTGCTGACAAAAGAAGGCCAACTATAGCGGACAGAGAAGATGAGTACCGTCAAAAAAGGAGAAGGATGATTATATCTCCTGAACGTTCAGATCCATTTGCAGAAGGTATGAGTTTATTTTAAAAACCTGCATGTCAATGTTTCACCACCCATGGTTTGCGGGGCTTCTGTCTTCAGAGGTGGAGAGAACTATGTATTTCAGTAAAAAAATAAATATTTCTTCATACCATGTTCCCCTGTTCACATCATCAAAGAAGTTAATAAAGGCTGCTATATGTTAAAGTATGTACCAAGAGAGAAGTTGATTCCTAGGCAGATGGTAGATCGTATTAAGTCAAACCCATAAAGTTATTATACCTAGCAGAATAAAGGAACAAAGGCCTGAGTAAACGAGATGTCACTATCAGTAACACTGCGTGGTAGAAAGAGACGTGTGATACATGACAGTAGCACTCTTTTTTTGATGTCCAGTCAACCTGGGTCAACCCGTTGACAATTTCATCTCATAGAATTCATGTTCAGTAATGTTGTATACGTACACACTACACATATTTTTCACGCAGATGAAAACAAATTTCAGTTTCGTTTGACAGCTCCAGTTTGTTGCTCTATTCCGCTAGGTATATTAACTTTATGGTCAAACCCATCCAAGGTATCATAGCTAACATTGAATTGACTTATGCCCACCACATGATGTAGGTCTGTCAACTGCCTAGGAATCGATTTCCTTGATGATACAAACTACGGAGACACAGTTATATTATTTTGTCCTTAGGTGGAAAGACACCAGATGTTGGATCAAGAACTTATACAGAAATTATGAAAGAACAGTATCTTAGAGCCGAAGAAACAGAGGTTAGTATAGATCTAGTAAATTTTTTACATTAAGGGTCTGTTTCACCACTTTCTGATAAAGTACCGAATAGGCTATTCAAAACTTTTTTGACAAATTCTCCATACTTCATGTCAAGGAAGTGGTTTCTCCATACTTCATGTCAAGGAAGTGGTGAAACAGCCCCTAAGTGCTATTTGCTTGATGTAGTATACAATATTATGTTATATTTTGCATTTTTTTATTGTAGTTAAGGAAGAAGTTATTAGAGAGAGCAAGAGAAGGAACCCTAAAGCCAGTGTCTCAGTCAAACGGAGAAGCAGCAAAACCCGCAGCATCAAAACGCAAAGGTCGTTGGGATCAAAGTTCAGATGAAACTCCAACTGTGAAGAAGCCAATTTTATCTGTTTCTACTTCTGCTACTCCCAGCTCTCAAGCTACACCATCTTGGGAAAATGAGGTATTCATTTCTTATTTAATTTTGGTATTGAATAGAAAGTCTTGTCTTGTGTTAGGTTTTATGTCTGGGAAATGGAATAGATATTAGATATACAGTTTATTTATTAAGCTGTTCAGATTTGTCTTATAAAAATTTCCAACAAAGGTGATATTGCCTGTTAATACCTGTGCATTGTACCAAAGATACATTTTATTTGCCATAACGGAGGATTTAATGTAATTTTACTGTAGCGCGGTGCTTGGGAGGAGACACCCGGTGGAGGCGGGCGCGGTGGCGAGACCCCGGGGGCGACGCCCTCGGCCCGCGTGTGGGACGCAACTCCTGCGCATCTCACGCCCGGTCATGCCACGCCTGGCCGCGAGACGCCCGCGCAGCACGCCTCTCGCCGCAACCGTTGGGACGAAACACCTAAAACTGACAGAGGTAAATTAAAAACATATTTTATACATAACAAAACTTGAGAGGTGTCAAGGAAGTGGGATACCCAGATGGAACGAAGTTTAAAAAGAATCGTCGCTACACCACACTGTTCAATGCGAGAGAGATAGAGAGAAACACGCGCTACCACACGGCTTATTACTATAGCAAAAAGTGTCGTTGAAACTTTTCGTCTTCATTTTTTCTGTCTAGCCTCCTTTTGCAACGCGCGATAAGGAACTTTCGTTCCAATATTTATTATTATAGACAGAAATTGTATACATTGTGCCAACTATTTATGTCTATTTTTGTCTACAGAAACGCCTGGCCATGCCAGTGGATGGGCAGAAACTCCACGTACGGATCGCGGCGCAGGCGTAGACACCATTCAAGAGACTCCCACCCCAGGGACTAAGAGACGGTCGCGATGGGACGAGACGCCCGGCGCCACGCCCGCCGCAGCCACGCCCACTCCCTCACACGCCACGCCCTCCCACGCGACACCATCACACGCCACGCCCTCGCACGCTACCCCCACACCGCATACCCCGATCTTTACACCCGGAGGAGTAAGTTGAAACTGTCTTTGCAGTACATATTTTATGTTTTATTTTGTGATACTAACTAGGATTTTTTTCAGTCGACTCCTGTGGGCGTGAAAGCTATGGCTATGGCCACTCCTACTCCTGGCCATATTGCAGCTATGACACCTGAACAACTTCAAGCCTATCGCTGGGAGAAAGAAATAGATGAAAGAAACAGGCCATTTACAGATGAAGAACTTGATGCCATGTTCCCAGCCGGGTACAAGGTTTTGCCTCCGCCGGCGGGTAAGTAACGACCTTATGTGGAAAACATTGCAATATATTTTTTAAATTTGATCAGATTTAAAAAAAAAACATAATGGTGATCAAATAGTAACCACTCACCACTTTAGTTTCAGGACACATGTATTAAATGAGACCGTCAATAAACAACAAAAGGGAGTCAACAAAAATTATTATTTTACATACATGTGATTTGTAATAGATTACTAAAAAAGTACAAAAATTTTAATGACAAATTTTTCTTTCAGATGATTCTTGAAGTTTTTCGTTCACGCTGTAGAGTTGAATCCCGAATTCGTTTTTAACATCGTCATAACAAGCTCAGCATAGTAAATTATGTGCTCTGTACGGATTGCTAAACTTAATACATTTTTATACAAAAACACTAAACAATCCTAAAACAACTGCAAAGCTGACTATCGGGAACCAATTTAGGCCACTTTATTTACATCAAAAACAGCACTCGCTGCAATATACATTATTAATTTCAACAACATTCTACAGGGGGAAAAGCAATCCGTATGTCACATACATGCATTCCAATTTCCGTTGTCTGACTATTTCCGTTGTTGTCCAGGTTATGTTCCTATTCGGACACCGGCTAGAAAGCTGACCGCGACGCCCACGCCTTTGGCTGGTACCCCAATCGGCTTTTTCATGCAGCAGGAGGAAGTGGGGGGGTCCGCGGCGGCGGCGGCGCGCCTGCTCGACCCGCAGCCCAAGGGTAGCCAGCAACTGCCATTCATGAAGCCCGAGGACGCTCAGTACTTTGACAAACTGCTCATTGACGTGGACGAAGAGACGCTGTCCCCCGAAGAGCTCAAGGAAAGGAAAATTATGAAGCTGCTGCTCAAAATAAAAGTATGTTGCCCTTTTGTTACACATTTTAGAGCGACAGTAATATTTGTTTCTAGGCACAGCCGTTACAACAATTATTTATTTTTATTTACAAATGTTATATTTTTAACATTATGTGGTAAAATTATTAATCATTAAATACATTGTTTTTTCACAGAACGGTACACCGCCCATGTGTAAAGCAGCGTTACGTCAGATAACGGATAAGGCGCGGGACTTCGGCGCCGGCCCCTTGTTCAACCAGATTTTACCCCTACTCATGAGCCCCACACTAGAAGATCAAGAAAGACATCTGCTAGTGAAAGTAATAGACCGAATCCTGTACAAACTTGACGACCTGGTCCGACCGTATGTACACAAAGTAAGTTGTTATTTTCATATTATATAAATGTTAGGAACAAAATTATAATACGTCAAGAAAGTGAAGAAATTAAAAAGTGGCAACATCGTAGTGTCGTCCCTTTCAAATCAATCTAAGAAAAAAGGGATGACACTACAAAGTTGCCACTTTTTAATTTCTTCACTTTCTTGATGCACTACACCATTTTATTTTCATTTTAAACGAGTTTTAGTAGTAGATTACTTAGAGCGCTTACAGAGGAACAACAACAACATGTCGACAAGTGTAAAAAAAATAATGTAAAAAATCCAGCGACTGCCGCGGCCGTCGACAAGTGCCGTTCGTCTTTAAGAAGCTTTACTAGATACTAAAACACTAAAATTTATTGTTTTCAGATTCTTGTAGTCATAGAACCTCTTCTTATCGACGAAGATTATTACGCTCGTGTGGAGGGTCGTGAAATTATATCCAATTTGGCCAAAGCTGCTGGGCTAGCGACTATGATTTCAACTATGAGACCTGACATAGACAACATTGATGAGTACGTCCGTAACACTACTGCCAGAGCATTCGCTGTGGTAGCTTCAGCTTTAGGTAAGTTTTTATACATTTTTAACAATGTAATACATTAGGAAATAACTCAACTACTGTTATATTGTTTACGTTGGGTTATTCTCATACATTATTTAAACAATTTTTGTTGATTTCAGGCATTCCGTCACTTCTACCTTTTTTGAAAGCCGTATGTAGATCAAAGAAATCTTGGCAAGCTCGCCACACTGGTATCAAGATTGTTCAGCAAATCGCTATTTTGATGGGATGTGCCATTCTGCCGCATCTGAAGTCACTTGTAGAAATTATTGAGCATGGTAAGATAAAATCATTTTAATAGCATTAATTAGAATTATTTGTAAACAATGACTACAATAATTGAAATACGAATTTATATGTTAAAGAATATTTTATTTATTTTATTTTATCATGTTTGGGTGGCTTACAGCTAACTTTATTAAACTTACAATAAATTATAGAACACGAAAAACCAATTACAAGCCTCCACAGGTAGACACACATATCTTATGGGATAATGTCTCTGCCCATAAAGTCAATAGGTATTTGTATGAAGTTTATAGCAAAATGCCACTCGAAGCTTACATCCATTGATAGACCATCTTCAAAGAGAAAGGACGAGGAATTCATGATGCAATTTTTCAAACAGGTCTCGTAGATGAACAGCAGAAAGTCCGAACAATAACGGCGTTGGCGAGTGCCGCTCTTGCTGAGGCGGCTACTCCATACGGTATCGAGTCCTTCGACTCCGTGCTCAAGCCGCTGTGGAAGGGTATCCGAACCCACCGTGGTAAAGGTCTGGCCGCCTTCCTGAAGGCCATCGGATACCTCATCCCGCTCATGGACGCCGAATACGCCAACTATTATACCAGAGAAGTGATGCTTATCCTCATTCGTGAGTTTCAGTCGCCCGACGAAGAAATGAAGAAAATTGTCTTGAAGGTATTTTTTGTTGTGGCAGTCTTAAAGTGGACAATATAGTTTTTTTAATGAAAAAAAAAATAAAAGTAGTAAGCTTTGAAAATAGAAAATGTTAGTACTGATCCATATGTAATACGGGAGTCATAAGTCTTAATTTCTTGATAATTAAAGTATAAGTAATAAATATGTCTTTGCAAATCTATTTGTAGAATACTGAATAACTATTTATGTTTTGTGTCTCAGGTTGTAAAACAGTGTTGTGGCACTGACGGTGTGGAGGCTCAATATATTATGGACGAAATTTTGCCCCATTTCTTCAAGCACTTCTGGAACCATCGCATGGCGTTGGATCGTCGTAACTACCGGCAGCTGGTTGATACTACAGTGGAAATTGCTAATAAGGTAAGAATATAATTGGGAAGTGTGTGTTGTCTTAGGGTCTATACAGATGGACCGCATTTCAACCGCAAATTGCAGTTGAAGTGCAGTTTGAATGCAACTGCATTAGAACTGCAAACAGAGTCATCTGCATTCAAACTGCACTTGAACTGCAATTTGCGGTTGGATTGCAGTTGAAATGCGTATATAGACTGTATGTATACAGACCCTCAAGGTACAAAAATCACCAATTTAAAATTCAATTTTCTTATTAGGTTGGAGCTTCGGAAATAATTAACAGGATTGTAGACGATCTCAAAGATGACAATGAACAATATAGAAAAATGGTAATGGAGTCCATTGAGAAAATTCTTGCCAACCTCGGCGCTGCTGATATTGACTCCAAGCTAGAAGAGGCTCTTATAGACGGTATACTTTATGCATTCCAAGAACAGACTACAGAGGTAAGTCTGAACACAATATGAGTAAAATCATTCAATTTTGTAGTAAATACAGTTTTGTAAAGCATGTAAATTTTAAAGTATGGTATATGAAAAAATGCTATTTTACATTATTTTTTACATTAGACTATTATAAGTTTGTAAATTATTTTTTATGTATAATTATTGTATTTTAGGATGTTGTGATGTTAAATGGTTTTGGCACAATAGTGAATCAGTTAGGCAAGCGCGTGAAACCGTATCTGCCACAGATCTGTGGTATAATCTTGTGGCGAATGAACAACAAGTCGGCTAAGGTGCGACAACAGGCCGCCGATTTGATATCGCGTATTGCTGTGGTGATGAAAACCTGTCAGGAGGTAAGATCATTTTACTATTTACTGAAAAAGACAGACAGACCCACTTCTGCATTCATAATATTAGTATAGATTTACTATTACTTTGTAATAAGACACAAAATACTTAGGGCCTGTTTCACCACTTTTGCTTTCCGATAAAGTGCTGAATAGGCTATTTACAACTTTTTGACAGATTCTCCAAACTTCATCTGTCAAGTTAAGTGGTGAATAGCTTATTCGGCACTTATCAGGAAGTGGTGAAACAGGCCCTTATTTTATAAAAATTTACAGGAAAAACTAATGGGACATCTTGGTGTAGTGCTTTATGAGTACTTAGGAGAGGAGTACCCCGAAGTGTTGGGCTCGATATTGGGCGCACTCAAGGCTATTGTAAACGTCATCGGTATGACGAAAATGACGCCCCCCATCAAAGATCTGTTACCTAGGTTGACCCCTATATTGAAAAACAGGTAAGATAAGACTGGACTAAGATTGTTTTGGAATAAATACTTTTTAGTTTGATAGCTTTTATAAATATATTGAGCGGAATGCTTGCTTTTAACCTATTTTAGCTATTTAGAACCTTTACATAACATATTTTCATGAATTCCATATTGTTGCAGCACCATAGTTTTACTATGGGTCAGCGCGTCAGCAAGCTGTATTCTTATTTATGTCTTTGGCAAATTTTACTAATGAAATATTTGTGAATTCGTAATGATTGCAGACATGAGAAAGTGCAAGAGAATTGCATTGACCTAGTGGGTCGTATTGCAGACAGAGGACCCGAGTTTGTGTCGGCTCGCGAGTGGATGAGGATATGCTTTGAGCTGCTCGAGTTGTTGAAGGCGCATAAAAAGGCGATCCGACGTGCCACCGTCAACACGTTCGGTTACATCGCCAAAGCCATAGGACCGCACGATGTGCTTGCCACGCTACTCAACAATCTCAAAGTACAGGAGCGACAGAACAGGTATTTATAGAAACACAAGCGGAACTAAAGGCTAAAAGGCTGTAGGCTTCTGCAGCATAAATCTTAATCTTCTTATATTATCAAACAAATATTCTATATTTGCTCACAATATCACGAATAAATGACAAGACCGATCTGAATTTTGGATAAACACATTGTAGACAATTTTTTTTCTTGCGGTAAAATAACAGTTTTGGGCTTACCTAGGCGTGAGAAACCGCTTGTTTGTTATATTATAATATATACTGGAAAGATTTAAGTTATGACTATAATTCTATTTCAATACTTACAGAGTTTGCACCACAGTAGCGATAGCTATTGTCGCCGAAACGTGTTCCCCCTTCACAGTATTACCAGCTCTAATGAACGAGTACAGAGTGCCAGAGTTGAACGTACAGAATGGAGTACTCAAGTCGCTATCGTTCTTGTTTGAATATATCGGTGAAATGGGAAAAGATTACATCTACGCTGTGTGTCCCTTGTTAGAAGACGCGCTTATGGACAGGTTTGTTACAACACAATACTATAAAAAGATTCACGTACTCGATCTTATAATTAGGTAACATATTGTGCTATTTTAGTGTTTTAAATTACTATACAAATTATATAAAAATAACCTTGGACCTAAAACTCAATTCTTGACAGCTATATGTTTAACATACCGAGAGTTGTGTATAAAGCTGCGCCTACCATCTCTTAGACAACGGCACCGCACGCAACGCAACGGCTCCTACATATTCGCCTCGACAGTACCTAAACCCCGCGAAAGGCGGCACGGCCTTAAATGGCCCATTCACGGCAGTCCTGCACGGCGGACTGTCGTGACCTTTTACCCAGCATAATATATATTATATATATTTTTTAATTTTGAAATCGTATTGTAGAGATCTAGTGCACCGTCAGACGGCGTGCGCGGCCATTAAACACATGGCGCTGGGCGTGTACGGGTTCGGTTGTGAGGACGCGCTAGTCCACCTGCTCAACCACGTGTGGCCGAACATCTTCGAGACCTCGCCGCATCTCGTGCAGGCGTTCATGGATGCCGTTGAGGGCATGAGAGTCGCGCTCGGACCTATCAAAATACTGCAGTACGCGTTGCAGGTAATACTGATTACTAATACCAGTTAAGTCTTTACCAGTGGCGAGGCGAGACCAAAATTTGATGTGGGAAAGATTTTGCGACTGACGCAAGACGACGGATTATACTCAAATTTTTATGAGTAGCAAAACTCGTCAATCCTAAAGAAATCGTCGTGGTCCAAGGGGCGGTGGCACACGTTCGCCCACGCCTTACGCCGCCTCTGGTCCTCACTAGTATGAAAAAGGTTTGTTTGTAATTTGTATGCTACGAATAATAAAAACTATTTTACTATTCGTAGTTTGTATGTATATTTTATACTCTCACGCAATAACTACTGAAGGGATTTCGATGACATATTTTGGTATGGTAGTGGCTCTTACGCATAGCATACTTCTAAAGCAATATCTTGTAATTCATAATTTTCATTAATTTTACAAGTTTGGTTTCAAGTCTTAAAAACAATTAGATTGGTAAAATAGTCATCTTATTCTAGCTGAACTACTTTGCCTATTAAATAGGCAAAGTAGCAACTCTATTAGCAACAAAAAAGATTCTTAGCAACAATTGGAAAAAAAATCAATCAAAAGTTTTTTTTCAGGGTCTATTCCATCCGGCTAGAAAAGTCCGCGATGTGTACTGGAAGATCTACAACACGCTGTACATCGGCGGGCAGGACGCGCTGGTGGCCGGATACCCGCGAATACAGAACGACCCTAACAACCACTTCATAAGATACGAGCTAGATTATTTGTTGTAGTTATAAGTCATTTCGTCTAATATACCACCAGTACACTTGCAGTTACTAATTATTATTTAATACATATTATATATCCCCTTACTAATAAAAATATCGACAAAGAAAATATACAATATGGTCTGCTCTGTCTGTCTTTGCCTGGCATATTGGAAACGACACATGATAGATAAAACAGCATACCTTGACTATTCAAGGAACACGCTACATGTTTTTATTAGCAAGGGGATTAATAGTAAATTACTCTCTGAAATCCTCTTCTCATATAAATGACTTTTTATCACTTGGTATTCATTGATTTTTTATTTAATATATTTGACAAACAGTTTACAGTAGGTATGTGGAACCTGATGTGAGATTTACACTCGCGTCTCGTGGCTCGACTCGCGTCGAAGCGCGAATGTAAACTCAAAGCTCTCGTCCCTGGCGAGCTCCTTTGAAAACCGCTTCCGACAGGAGCCCTGCGAGCCGCGCGGCCGCGAGACGAGCCGCGAACTCGAGTTTACACTCTCGGCTCGTGGCGCGTCTCGCGGCTCGGCTTGTGGCTCGCGCGCGAGTGTAAATCATGACATGTATGATAAATTATTTATGGATATTACCACAACATAAACATATACAGTAAATACGCTCAACAAAGAGGCAGTTTTATTTGATACTGCAAAGATGCCCCTTTTATAAAATTAATAGAACACTCATATTATGTCTAGTATGATGGTTTGCTGTATATATTTAATTGTGATATCATTTCATTTGAGCCTAAGCGTAATGACACATCTGCAGAACGTACGGCGCGAACCTTCGGCTCAATACGCCCGCAATATATTTAAAGTTCTCCATCATCCATGTCCTATGACCTTTATTTACTGATACCATTTTTACATACAATAATAATATTTAAAATTTTAGACATCGGTGTCAGTTTGCCCTTTGGCAAAGGCCTCCCCTAGACTTCGCCACGTAATATTATTATTATATCCTATGACACATCAGCGTAAATTACGCGCGTTCAGTTAGCGCGTAACCTTCCGTCGGCGGAACTTTCGGCGCCGCGCCGTTCGTTCGGCAGATGTGTACTTACGCTGAAATGCAGTACTTTTACTTTTCACTGAACTTATTTGAATCTTCCGGACATTTGTAACAAAAATTAATGCAACAGCTGTATGTAGTGTAGAAATACAAACTTTTGCGTTAAAACACTAACTTTTGTTTTATTTATAAAACATAAGAGTTATATAGTTAAGAAAAAAACCTTTACAGTTTTCACTAATATATTTGCAGTACATTTGAAGCTAATATTCTTGGTACAATATTAATATAAATGGCTACCTATGTAAATACACAAAGGAACTAACTTTATAAACGTGACTAGATTATTATCTGTAAACATTAAATATACATTAAGTAGAACAAAATAAATTCGTAACAATTATGTTTTACAGCCAAAAAATATCATTTTATCAAGTCTTTTTTTAAGTAAATTTTGAAAAATGATTTCTGTATCAAAATGGAATGTATCTCACCTTTGAGAGTTTTACTAACTTTGTGCCTATTATTCTGCTATTATCCATACTTAGCATTTAGCAAGCATAATATTATATAATAGCTGTATAGAAAAATTATATTAAAGTATAATAAATTAAAAAAAGACGGGTTGCACTCCGGGAGTGCCGGCAGAAGTGAAAACTTGAACAATCGATTAAAAAATAT
>DWTA01000224.1:0-12267 GCA_018236805.1 Plebejus anna | reverse complement strand
TAGAAGTACAATTTTGGCGGCCTTATCGCTAAAAGCGATGTCTTCCAGGCAACCAGGCAACCAGATAATATTATAATCGTAACCTAAAATACATGTAATATCCACATTTCTAATAAACATTTACTTTTCATTAATTAAAGTAAACATTATAAAGATTAAAAACATTACTTTTAATAAAAGTGTTTTTAGAACCAAATTATAGCTAAGTGCTAGAAAACTACAACGAACAACCTTGCCCCCTCGGCGCTTACATAACTGACTTTATTTTTTCGTTTGTACCCGAAAGTACCAAAACAGTGACCTAGAAACTTCGTTTGCTTAAAACTAGTCCATCTTCATAATAAACTTTCATATTTTCACGTTCCTCATAAATAGGTTAACTAGAAGATCCGAATTCCATTTTTGATGTTTCACAAATAAGCGACGAAGCGATAAAGCTAGGCCCGTCTGAACCACTAAATAATTTAGCCGAAGCAGTCGTGAGTAAGCAAACAGAATCAAAAATTAAATCTAATTCGCTTTCGAGCTTCGTTAGTGATGCAGCCCTTTACTGCTTCCCTTTAATAAATGTTGAGGATCACTAAGTCAAGCGCTGGAAAGTAATATCTGAAACTTTTATATATTCCTTTTAATGCAGCAAATATTTCATTCGTCTGGCTCATTTAACAGCTCTTTCGGATTGTTTGTTTTGTGGCAGAGCTCCGGAGCCCGGAGTAATTCTATTTAGATTATATTTTTCTTTATGAAGCTACACAGCTTTAGGCAGATTCTTCACGGATATTCAACTGAAAAAGTAATAAAGTTTTAGAATTGGAAGTTGGAAGTTTCAGAAGCAGATGTCTAAAATCTCTACAGTCAGATACATCGCAAATATATTATACAAAGTATATCTGAAAGATTCTAGTCTCGAGAGCAATAGCTATGTCCACATTGTGCCTTTTCATCTTCAATTTTCATACATCGTTTGACATTCGAATGTCAAAAGATTATGAAAATTGAAGATGAAAGTGCACAATATGGACATAGCTAATTAATGCCAATGGCAACCAATAAATGACACAATATATTATCATTAGATAAATTAATACACATTACACACAAAAATTATATTCTGAGAGAACAAACGATTCTTTGTAATGAAACCTACGCGCGTGTAACTAATTATAATGTGTTAACATATTGTGTTGGTATATATTTTAGAAACAGTTCTTCTCGTTCCTTTAAGAGCTCATCAAAGCATATAAGTGGCTGTAAACAGCTTTCAACTTGAGTTAACGCGGTTAATTTACATGGTTTATTATAAGTAACGTTATGTACGTGCATATGTATCTTCTTTGTTCGTATTCCTTTTTTGCGTCCGTTTTGATCTCTCTTCATAAATTTTAAATAAGCTGAATTTTCGGCGGAGATTGCATTATTATTTATTCAAATAATGATAACAGGAATAATATTAAAGGTCTCTTTTGCTGAACTTGTGTAATCCGATTTTATTTGGATATCGGTGTAGTCACTTTCTCTAGGCAGCATAAAATTCAAATGTATTGGATTTCTTCTGTAACATATCTCGCAATTTCTTGTGCGAAAATTTCCGTTGATACTCTTATTTGCCCAATGCTTCCAACTTCCGAGTAAGAAAATGTAATTTCAGTGTAAGTAACAAAATTTAACTTAATAATTAAGCGACAAATGTCTTGTACATTTAATTATTTATTAAGTATTATTAAAAAACTCGTAAATTACATTTGATTATTTAGATTCCAGATCTTTAATTACAATAAATAATATCTAAAAGAAATAAACGCAATTCTTTGTTTACTTTATGAACTATCCTTTTGTTACTATACACATATTTTGATTCAACTGTCCTTGAACAAAGTATTAAATCATTAAATAATTCACGTAATTCGACCCTAAATCCGGCCTCCATTAATTGTGCCATTTCATATATAGCCTCGGTTGAAACATTAGGTAGGAATGTCACAAGTTGCTGATATATTGTCGGTTTAGGGGCAGAGATTGTGTTGAAATTCGGGAGCTCTCATGTTTATACAGGAATACGGTGGAATATTTTTGTTTGCTAATGGCGGAGTTTCGAATTTGAAATATGTGCTTAATGACATACGGTCATTATTTAAATTTAATTTAGAATTCCAAATCCAGAATTCTATTCCACATAATCGTTTTGTTCCAAATAACATACTTCCATTTGACTCATGCTGTCGCAAAAGTATCAACTATTTGCGAGAGCAGACAGAGAAAGACTGAAACTCAACTTAACTTTTATTTAGCAATTTCAGTGTAATGAATAACATCAAACAATAAGTAAATCTGAAATTAACAATACATCCACGAATTTGATAAACTTCAAAGACAGTGTTCACAATATTAAACACACAAAATTATTTGCTCAAGAATATAAACAACGAGTAAGGAGGTAAATAGTTACACAAGCATTAGGGTGTAATTCTCACAAGTTTTAGTATCTCCTCAAACACTGGACTTGTGTAGTCAGTAAAGTTTTAGGTAACGGTCTCAAGATTTAATATCTCTATTATGTTGATTTACACTTTAACTCTTTAGTAAAAACAGAGGTGGTGATGAATATGCTACGAATCTAACTACCGACAAAATATTTTTCTAAACTTTAGTTCCAAGTTCCAACAATATTCACGACTGTACAACAACAAAAACAATTGCATAAAAATTTAACAAAATATCAATGCAGCATCTTCGCTCCTTCTCACCGGTACATGCCGTGACGATAAGTGTTTTCTGACACCCCGCCCGAAGACCGACAACCGTGTTACGTCGCGTCGGTAGGTGACAGGGAACTATTTAATGGCAATTAAATTCTTACAGGTATTAAATAATGCAGAGGTCCGTCTAGACTCTAGACTGGTTTCGTTCCAAAGACCCTAAGGCGAGGAGCCTAAATGGTAGCTTTGTCTGACTCCAAGGCTTCAGTAACCAAGTATGAATATTAATGCCCACAAACTTAAAGTGACGTTTGAAAGTTTTGTGTAAAAGATTTGGTAGATTCAAAACAGAATATTTTGTCATAACCTTTATTACTTAGTAGTATTTTTGGTATAATGATAATATTATTATATCGCGTCGGTAGTTTCAAGATTTCCAATTATTGTTACTAAGGAAATGAATAAAAATTGTGCCAATTTTGTGATTCTAACAAATATATTAGAGGCTCGCTGATGTCACTTGGGATTATCTAGTAACAGAAATAGAAGAAACAAAATGTATACAAAATAAAAGAGATACTGCATACGATCACCGGTGATCGAGACAAAATAGAATTTCTTTTGTGTCTCGTTTTCCCACGATCGACGGGTTAAAAGTATCTTTCATAAGAGATGCTCAGGTTGATAATGAAGAAAAACAAAAATTGCTACAGACACCAAACAGACGTCACATTAATATAAAATTAATTGCGTCAACGAAGGAGAATTAAGAATTCTACGCTGAAATGAGCTTCCTTAAGCGCTTCGAAAATGTTGACAAAAAAATCAGGAGCCATTTTAGAGAAAATTCTGGAAAAGGAAAGTATCTGCTGGTGTAATTAAAAAAACTTGGGCAATTAAAAGCGTCGTAATAAGCTGAAACTAAAGTTAAAGCACTACATATAATGTACAAGAACTTCAGTCGATTTCTTTGCTGAAGAAAAATAAACTCAAAGAAAAGGAATTCTGTACCTATTATCGCTCTCTATGTTATTGAAGTTATTTATCTTTTACCTAGATATTAGCAAATGTCGAATAAGTAAATATTTTTACCACCACTTTCATTTCGCTTGTAACTGAGAACTATGAGAAGACTATTGTCTAGCTCAAAGTGCGAAAAATAATGTTTCAAGACTACAATATAAGTTCTGTCTTTAGAGAATTTTGTTTCGAGACAATTTGCCAGCATTAAAACAATAGAAAAGTTTCGCTGTTTGTCTTCGCATCGTTAATTTGGATATTTTTACTTTTTTTTTAATATTATGCCCAGATGAAAAGTGGATTCATATAGAAGTGGTTTATAATCGGTACTTTGCAAATCGTTTCAAACGTTCCAGTTTACTAGGAAATTAGTGGTCAAGTAAAAGAATTTTAGTTGGTAACAGGAAAATCGTTACGGGTATATCTCAAAAGATTTATAGGTTCACGGACGCCCCTATATGTTTAGTTTTCCTCGTCTTATATCCGCAAAGCTTATTTCACGTAAGCGATGATATATGACATAATAATTGATAAAGGAAAAGCTAACTTTATAAAAAACACAAAACTGGGATCATCTATTTTGTAACGAAAAACATCAGCGCCGTTTTTATCACTTTTTGACTTGGTATCGAGTATTTTTCGTCAGCGTGATCAAACTTGTCTAAGAAAGCATCATGCGCAGTCTGAGAGGTAGTTCGCAGGGAAAAACTCCTGAAAAGCATACGTGCATATTATTATGCACCTATAAATGTTTACAACATAATATCTCTATCTATTATGATTGGCCATTTAATAAGCGTGACTTGGGAAACCTTTTAGAGATTTTAGATACATACAGTTACTTTAGCTAAACAAAATACAAAGTTACATCCATTAACGAAACCGAAATACCATGAAAACAATCACTTTAGCTGTAGTCAAGTGCGTACAAAAGCTTTTATTTACCCATACTTACGCCATTTTGAAACCGTTAATTTGGAGAGGCGCCTGCGAATTGTGCTCAATTTAAAACAATTGACAGGATCAGCCGTTAAATACTTAAAAGACTTGTCATGCGGTAAATAATTGTGAAAAGCTGTAGTGTCGGCAAATAATATCAGCAACAAACAACGAAAATTATTGTGACCATAAAGTAATACAAGAAATTTGCAATTTCATCAATATTGTTGTATGGGAAAATCAAATTAGGTCTGAACTCTGACGATTTCAGAAGCTACATTAAAATTTTGTCACTGAAGTGAAAATAAAACAAAAATAATAGTATCATGCTGTCATAAACTATCATGCTGTATTTTATGACATTGAAAATATATCGAGCTGTAATTATTATTTACACGAGATAAGCATTATAAAAGACTAATGTTAATGACGTACGAACCACGTACAAATGCTCGCGATCAATAAGCGGACATTTTAAAATACACCACTGAAAGCAGTTGTCCGGCGGGATTACTGCACGTTTTTCATAAATTCCTCCCCCTCTTCCCGTTCTTGACATTCCAACGTTCTTAGCGACGGCCGATCGAACGGATTTCAGAGATTAGGCACGTCGATGCATCCTCCTTTGTCCATGTAGGCTTGCAGGAATCGGATTTATTTACCACCATGGAAATTCTGAATTCTGATGCATTTTTATTGAGCGTCTTCTTGGATGCGTCTTTGGGCTTTGGTTTATTGTTTGCTTTTTATGGATTACAATCGTTTAGAGCCGTTGGATTCTTTGCATTATTTTGATGATTGCTTTTCTAATAAAAGATACTCATGAATATGAAGCTCGGTTCTTTTAAAATTTGTAACAGATTTATATTAAAAAGACAATAGTTAATGACAATAACTTTAAAATAAACACGCAAAATAACATAGCATAATTGACAATCTATTAGAGTACATTGCAGCATGGTTTTGCTCATTTTACTAATTTCTTTGATATCTTGCTCGGAAGCTTCACAGAGAACATTAATTAAGTATAACCAAAACAGACTTTAATAAAGTAAAATCTGCAAAGTCGCAAATGTACAATTAACGAGAGCAACTTGCAACGAATATTATTCATGGCGCTGCAATTTCTGAACCGGGACAGTTAAAATTCAAAGTCAAAACGCCACGAACAATACTGCCAAAAGCGTAAAACCAACCGCGAGTTTTGAAAAGAACCAGCGAACCGTGCGAATTTACGGCCAACTCGAACAAAACCATGTCCTGAAGAGACAAATTCCAGTTTATACGAATAATAACTGCTCCTGCTGACGACAATCTCTTGCACTAAATTTTATACCGATTGTCAACGAATTCTCGGACACTTGACACTACCTTTTCTTATTGACTTAATTTTTCAGGTCAGCTGATACAATTTACTTGGCCTAATTTGGTATTTGCTGCAGTCGGGATCTGTTATGTCTCTAGTCACCCGTCGAATTAAATTGTGGACATTTATTTTTATTTCATTACTAAAATGGCTTTATTTGTCCTAAAAATAGAAAATTTCCTAATTTAGGGTCAGCGTACAGCGACACGTTATTAACTATTTAACATGTCAATAGTTATTTTGCCGAAAAGGCTCTGTATCAAAACGTTGCACATTAACAGGCTTAGATTACTTCATACCTAGTGGTAAGTAGCTGCTATTTCAGCTGACTGAGAGTCCCAGCGTTGAGCACGTATAATGTTTCAAACCTTTGCTCTGCGCAAACACTGTGTGTGCAAATTCTAATCGGCGTAAAGGCACTGTTTTGTTAGGCACTGTACTAAGTGTGATAGCTGGTATTAAAATTATATTTGAGCCTGTAAAGCCAGGGTCAGCACTCATTTAATATTGAAAGCAGTGAAAATCCAGCTTCCTCTCTTTTTGATTTACATTTCGTATCCATTTTAAATTTTAATTTGGATTTTAATTTACTACACTTAATCACGAATGCGTACTGAATGTTTTTATTTCATCCGAATCAAAATAGTTTAAAGCACAGTTAATTAAAATGCATAAAGTCGATTGCTTATCAATAGACTTTTATATGCTCCTAAAATTTTAACGCTTTAGCAAAAATTCGATACGAAGCAAAAGAGAACTCTACTTTTTTTAATTTAAATTACCTACAAATTATTCTTTTGTGCAGACACGCTAAAGAAAGTAGTTGATACGAGCATACTCTTATCGCTTTTAATTTGAAACGTTGCCAGAAAAATAAGAAGGCTGAAACGAGCGCCGCCATTGGTGTGAGCCTTAGTTAAGTTTAACGTGGTCACAGGCGAATTACATGGGATGGCGCCCAAACGGGGGCTTCGTGCAGACGGACTACTCACGATTAGTGCAACTAGTACTAATTTATTTAGACGCAGTGGAACCTGGTATAATTTTAAACAGGACTAGTAAACGCCCTAATGACGGCAACTAATTTTATGCAGGTAAAAAAAACACAATAAAACTCTAAACATGTGAGGGACTTGCACTACATGATGTGGATGCAAACATTTGTTGTGACATATTACACCAGTATAATCATTGTTTGGGTATCATACAAATTAATACTTGTCATCGACAAAGGGGATATAAGAAACAGGTGTATCTTCTCAAGCCATTAAAATGGCGGTTTTTCTTCCATCGAAAAACATGCTTATAGAATTGTAAATTTCAGTGTGATATTCACAGCTAATAGATAAATAAGCGAGTAGTAGTTGCAGTTGGTAGCCAGTTTGCACCGGGCCTAACGTGGAATGGCGCCCAAAGTGGGGCCCGGTAAGCAAATTGAGAAAGAAGCTTTGAAAATGCAAAGCAGCTACACGTTCACTACGATATCATTGCAACCCTCATCTCCATATTAAGCCAACTGAATAAATTGTTTTAATCTTAATTTTAAACGTACTAAAGATATTCATCACTTTTGAACTAACAAATTCTAAAACTGATTTAAGCTTTGAATACACAAGTCTACTAAATAAAAATTGAGTAAAATAGAGAACTAAAATTTTTATAGTAACTCTCAATTCTCGGAAGACACAGCTCTATAAATAATTTAGACTAAATAAAACAAAATCTGGCTAACAAAGAGAATTTACAAAACAATAACAACGAAGAAATATTGATTAATCTCGTGATTATACTAAGCCATATCTTAATGTAGTCACTAGGATATTTGGACAAGTGCTGCTGACTGCTATATATCATTCACATTACCACAAAACGCCTGTTAGATACCGACAACATGAAATATTCGGGACGTTTTGATATATTCGAAGTATATGGAAATCGGCGCTCGGCGTCAGAATATGAACAAAAACACCGAGATTAGATGCGGCCATTTTATCAAAGACAGTCGTGTACTTTACGAGTGAAATGTTGAAAAGGTCTAGAAAGGTCAGACAAAATGGTATCGACATTTTCACTGCTAAAACCTTAAAAAATAACTAGTTCTAAAAGCAAGCGCACGATTATAAGGTACAACCACATGCAATTCATAATTATTACGTCGTTCACGTTTTTAATTCTAGTTTGTAACTAAAGTAAAGTTAAGCAAGGCACATTAAAACGTGGTTATTGCTAAATATAGAGTTATAAGTATATATTTACATTAACTATCATTATCATAGAAAAACGATTATTGACGAGGGACATTAAGAATGTAGTTTAAAGGGGTTGTTAATTATAGAGTGGCTCGGCGAGTGAAGTTTCCGTATGTTTTCCCTAAACGCTAATTACTCGCTGTATTAGATAGCAATTAAGATTGTTAGGTCCCGAGCTATGCCGAATGTAATTATACCTGGTGTGACGGTTTACTTTACACATCACGTAAATAATGGTTTATTTTTAAAACGATATAACACTAATGGCATGTTTCACCACTTCCAGGTAAGTGCCGCATAGGCTACCCACCACTTAACTTGATAGATAGAGTAGGGAGAATCTGTCAAATAATATATAATTGTAGATAGCCTATCCGGCACTTTATCAGAAAGTGGTGAAACAAAAGCAAAAAAGGAATGTTGAAATCGGTACAGATAAAGGAATGGAAAAACCATTATAGTTATTGAAAACGATAATGATTTTATTGCATAAAATCTCAGCTCTTGTATTGTAAATAATATTGTATGCACAGTATATAAAGTCACGTTTTAAGTTAAAAATTGTGTGAATATTTAGCGTATTTTGACCACGTCTGGCGGTCTAGTTGCTTCTGCTCGAGGAATTGAGAGAAAAAAAAAGTACTCTGATGTCAGTACACCAAAAAAATAAACCTGCAATCTATCTCATCCACTAACGTTTGTTAACTTTACACCTTTGACGCGTCTTGAATCTACTTTTTAACCGACTTCCAAAAAGGAGGAGTTCAAAGTTCGGCTGTTGATATTTTTACATTTTTATCTTACTCTGACATAAAACGTTTCTGCAGGTTGCGATAATATAGTAACATGTGCGAGTACCGAGGAACCATGCATCATTAAAAATTAGTTTATCGATCTATCGATCGGGTTTTCTATTATGCAAGTGAGGTTACCTCCGTACATTAACATAGATTTGGTGTTTTATTAATTTCCTTTCTATAAAGACCGATTGTTCAAGTTGTCAAATGATGGCAGGTCAACTTGACCCCTCTCTACACATAGGAACTCACAAAACGGGTTCGGTCAAATCGGCTTGCAGTCAGGCTAACCAGAAGACCAATCCTCTCTGTTAGCCATTAAGGCTAAGAAAAAATATTTGTATGCTCTGGATTTTAATTCTTATAACACTGATTTGAATCTGGAAAATGTCGAAAAAGTTTCTCCTTAAGACTAGATCAGTGATAGACCGTACAAATATGAGTAGAAGTGACAATCGATAGCATAGAAGCAATAGTAAAATAAGTTGCTCTTGAATGTAATGAGCATAGTTCAAGATCAACTCAACTGCAAAATTGGACTCCACAAACTACCACACAATCAAGACTATCTAACATTACAACTAAATTAACTACAGAGTGAGTACTAAAATATAATTTGTAAGGTTCATAATAAAACTTGTTACAACACAATAATGCACCTTAATCTGGTAATAATAGAATTCAGAATAGCTCACCTGTGTTCTCGGTAAGAAAACCGTGGTATGGCTATTTGCCAGCTGCATAAGCTAATCTACCTAGGCTTATTACTCTTATGAACTTAACGGCGAAGCCTTAACTTGGTTTAATAGTTGTAATTTGTCGTCTTTGGGAATGTTTAACCCTGGCTCTTATTTAATGTGATTTAATCCACCTCGATTCAGTTTACTTAATCCAACATCAATACAGTTTCGATCATTGATACAGATTCGAGTCTGGATTTTTTATTTTTTATGATCTACATCAAAAGACTAATATTTTGAATTGTGACAAGGTTGGTTTCTATTCGATTTAATTTTTATTCCAGCTGTTTAAGGGTAAAATAAAACTTAATTAAACCAAATCATTCTTCTGAAAGCCAGTTACTATCAAAAATTGTGAGGAAGCTAAATTTTTAAAAGGATAACGTTAAAAAAACGAAGAATATAACGAAAGAAGATGTACTAGTAGTAGTAACTAGATATGCACAACGCACATAAACTAACACAAGGTGTATGCCATGTACAATATATTGGACCACAATACATCGTTATCTAAGACCAAATCACATTGTAGCAGTAACGTATATGTCAGGTTCCGCCTACATATTAGGCGGAGGTTGATGGAGAGATAGATTAAGATCTACAGGCTTGTTATAAACTATGACGAAGACAAAAGACAGAAACTCCAAAATGTACAAAACTGCGTAGAAGAAAAAGGGTAAAAACATGGAAAACTGAACCTCTTCAGATTATTTCAAGATTTCCCAATTTTGGAATCCGATGTTACTAATTGGAACAATGAAAAGCGACTTAAAAAATAAATGCGACAAATTCGCAAGTCTATTGTCGTAAAATTTAATACCAAGTCTTTACGTCTGAGGACACAAAAAAATTAACGGTCTTACCACAAAAGATTTAAACACCTGCTGAACAGTTGATTAGAGTAAAATACAGTACAAAATGATCTCAAAACAACTGTTAAACAGGTTTTTAAATCTTTTGTGCTAAAACCGTAAATATTTTAGTGTTCTCTTTCCATACTATAAGTCTTCGGAGAGTAGAGGAATTTGAAGCTCCAGCAGAAACGAAAAATATGGCTTTAATTCCATCAAACGAACACAAATTAGTATAAAGTAAACGTATCCTCAAAACGAAAATTAAACATCAAATTAGAGCGTGCAATACAAAATGCTATTAACCTGATTCCGCTGAATGGGGCGAAAAAATATACACCAAATATTACAAATCCCGATGAAAAGACCTTTCAGAAATAAAAAATATGGCATCGTTTACGAGGTACAGTGCAGCGTAATAAATTCATTTAGCCGAGCGCCCGGTGCATAGTTGAGCGAAATTAAGCGGGTGCAATAAAGATTTGCTCGTAAAACTATTCGGGCGGAGCCAACTATTCGGATTAAGCCTAGCCTCGCAAGCGGAGCCTGGAAGGGACAATAACAAACAGAACATTTTATGGCCCAATGAAGTACATCTTGGTGAATTGTTTGCTGAATTCAGCGTAGCCACATGCGAGCAATTCCAGAATACATTACAAGTTTTTGCACATGGAGATTACGGTAGACGTGTCGCAAATGCTGCCTTCGAAAGTACGTGGCTAGGAGAATAATTTGGTAGGAATTTCTGAATGTTAAATAAAAATATTTTTGAACTGTTTTATTTTTTGGAGCCGAAGAAATTTAACTGTTCCAAGCTTTGTGTTGGTTTAATATAATAAAAAATTTCTTCGTTCATTTCATCTGAGTCAATCAAAAGAATTATAGCTAATAGCTATCTATACTTGTGAGTTGTGAATTGTGATTGACCAGTATGTAAGTTGGTATGATTATTATGGTATTGGCTTCAATTATTATTTTAAACATTGGTATTAGATAAAATCGTTAAAAAGGTTTACAGTATGATCATCATCAAAAATTAACTAACTACAAAAGACATACAGTCTTTTGTAGTTAGTTAATTTTTGTTGTTCGGGAAGTACAATTACGGACATGTACTTTAAATTAAAACTATAATGTAGTAGTTTTTATTACTGTTGATATGCAATATATCATGCATAATAATATTTAAATCCTGAAAAATAATATGAAGCATCGCTTTATAAAACCATGCATAAAATTATGTCTTTAATCCGACAAATTGGCTTTGAAAAGACATAATTTATCGATGATTCAGTATTCATTTATATGGATTAAAAAACTTCAGTATGAATAAACAGCCATATTTCCAGATAGCGGTATAAAATTTTAACCTATTTTATATTTCTTTAGGTTTTGCAGTATAGTTTGAAGGTATCAGCCGTATTGCAAAGCGCGCTTTTGATGTTTGACGCAAAGTCAGCTTTTATTTTGATTCCAACAAGCAATTTATCGAGCAAGTACGCCTGAGTTTCAGTTTTGAAAACACCACCTATTCAATTTAATTCTTCTAATAATCATATTTTAACATAGTTACAATGTTTATTTGGTAAATTATTACTAACTAGATGTC
>DWTA01000223.1:0-12267 GCA_018236805.1 Plebejus anna | reverse complement strand
AAATTACGTGAGGTGTTTTTTTTTTTTTTGAACCTCCCTCCCCCTGTAGATTTCGTGATTATTTTCTTTCCAACAAATTAGTGACTGATCTTTATTGTAATTCGATTACGCTTTTGAATAAATCTTGAGATTACTACGTGTGATTTACCGAGACCTCCCCCCACCACTCTCCAACGTAAGATTAGATGAGATTTGACTCGACCCCCCTTAAACACCTCACTTAATTTGTGGAAGCCCTTTAATCTGTCAGTTATAGATTTGTTGGTACATTCAATTGATTTTTCAAATTATTTTCAGAGCGAAGACTGGCTCCAGTGTCAGGGATAGTAGCAGCGATGGCACGAGCAGTGACAGTGATAGTTCTTCGGACGACGAATAAAGTACCTATATAAAACTATTTAAATAGTATTAATAACTAGTATCGTAATTTAACTGTTATTTTATTTACCAATCGTCAACTTTAATACGTAATGTAATGGTAGGAGACGTAAGACGTAATGGTAGGAGAAATTATTATGTTATACCGAACACTTGTAGTCTAATTATGGTTAACCTAACCTTTTTAAAGTGAAAATAAATAAATAATATGGCCGCTCTTGGCCGATTATTTTTTAAATAATTAAAGTCTTAAATCTTAATAATTGTCCAGTTAACTGTAGCAGTTAAATTGACAATTATTTAGACTAAACTAGGTCTGTATGCTTCTAAAGAGAAAAGAGTTAACAGTTAACTCTTTTCTCTTTTTAAGCATACAGAAACAATGGCATTCAGCCAAGTTAGCCCTGTTTTCGATGACGAACTTCGAAAACACAGTAATAGTGACAGTCAATTACGGAAATACAATATCTTGGCTGGAAAAGTTTGTTCAGATCGAATGAGTGTAACTGAGCCTTAAGGGCCACCGCACACCAGAGACACGATAGCTTTTAGACAGTCGATCGCATAGTAAAAAGTTCTAGACGCGCACATTTGAAACAAAACGTCTCATAGACAAAGTTGTCTAATGCGTACAAGAACTACACGGCGACAAGTCTGACTAACGACTGTCGGCTTTCCTTTGAAGTGTACGCGAGCGCGCACATCTACGACAAAACTGTCTAGCGGTGTACCTAGTCTGATCCGAGCGTTCTCTTCTGATAAATATTTGCGTCGTCGTAGACAAAACAGTTTCATCTTGGTTTGCGCCGCTTGGCGTCTATGTAAAACAAAAACTGTCGTGTCTCCAATGTGCGGTGGCCCTATTACCCTCAGCCTATTTCCTTTCTCCGCGAGGTGTCAAATATCATAATTGATCGTGAAATGTGAAGTGACCTGAAAAGGAGTGTCGCCGTTAGTCGCGGCCCGGCATTCCTCCAACCTTGACACCTACAACAATGTCCAGAATATACTGCTTCCTGTGTATTGCTGTGAGTACTTTCTATAACTTTCCTTGTGTTAAGTGTATGAATGTTACGTCAGCAACCAGAATTCTTATCTGGTTTGTTTCAAGGCAGTCGTAAAAATTCTAGGTAGGGGACCTAATAATCTAAATCTAAATAAACACCTCTAGATATTACGTCATATAATAATTGTGTTTTGACATTTCGACGAGAAATTGTAAACATTTTGCTTTTCTTTTCTTAAAGACTTTCTTTTTAAAGAAAGTTTGGCTATCCAGAGAGGATAAGGATTTTAATAATAAAGTTATTTAAAAGTTTTATAATTTAAACAACAATGTTTAAGAGTTAAAATGTTGAGTCATATTTTAAATGAGTGGTCGCGATTAATAAAATTGAGAACAATAATTTATAACTGTAATTCTTTTCCTTT
Organism: Plebejus anna; assembly: GCA_018236805.1. Taxonomy (NCBI): domain Eukaryota; kingdom Metazoa; phylum Arthropoda; class Insecta; order Lepidoptera; family Lycaenidae; genus Plebejus; species Plebejus anna. Next base: position 10,458 of record DWTA01000223.1, on the reverse strand, counting down.
CAGCTACTAGGCATAGGTCCTGCTAAATCATTTATTAACATCAGAACAACAGATTGTGGGCCTTACGGCTTCGTATGTGATGCGGCGAATAGAGTCAGACTTTGCGACGGGGACCACCTAGTGGGACCGGCTTTCAATTGCCCATCGGACAGTCTCTGCAACGAGGAATCGACTGACGTATGCGAGAACAAAATGAACTACATAGATCCAGTGTTGTCGAAGGCGATACGGTGCCACAGAAACGAGAGAGTCGCCGATCCCAGCGTAGAAAATTGCAAGGGCTACATCCTGTGCATTTCCAACAAAAACCGCTTCCAAGGCATCAAGTTCAAATGTTCGGGCAACACCGTATTCAACGGTTACACTCGCACCTGTACCTCCCCCGATAAATATAAGTGCCCAATAGTAAACTCTACCAAAACGAGCTTCCAATACTTCGGGGGGAGCGGCTCGAAAAACGACGCGAGCAATAGTCCGGACCAGGCTCATTTCCACCGGCCGATCGACTGCAAGAGCTACAAGTTCGCCGTGACCCAGGAGGACGCTCCGACCAAAGCGACCTACTTCTGCCCGTCCCGGCCCGTCGCGGGGGAGTCCCGTATCAGGTGCACTATCTTCTCCAACTACTTCTGCATCACCCTAGAACGTGATTACGAGGGCCAATTCATTGAAAGCACCGGAGCCGCTTACCGACGACCCAGAAGATTTTGGCCTAAATAATGTATTGTCTGTATTTGTATATTTTTAAAGACTGAATTAGGTTGCTTTAGATAAAATTAGAATTTAGAAATGATATGCTTACAGTACAAAATTTGTTTGTTTGTCTGATAATTAACTTATCAATTATTTATGTAGGTGTTGTTAACCTACGAAGGCACATTCTTACGAAATATAATAAGATTAGATACATTTGAAATAAAACAAGAACAATGACGATCAAATGTACTTTTATTTCTATAAGGCAATATAAAAGTAACAAACATAGTCCTCAGTTAATAAATAATAGTATCTATTTTATTAAGGGTCTGTGTACCACTTCCTGATAAAGTGCTGAACAGATATCCACAAATTTTTTGACGGATTCTCCATATTTTATCTGTCAAGTGAGGTTGTGGATAGCCTATTCGGGACTTATCAGGAAGTGGCGAAACAGGCCCTAAATATTATTTTATTTACAAGATAATCCATTTTATTTACAAGACAATTATTAATATGCGTTAAAATAAAATATTTAGGTACATTATTAATAGTTTTAATAAACAATAACAACTATTGTGTGCAGTTTATTAGCATTCATGGCTGTCACTATCGACGCATACTTTTTTTTCCTTATCGAAGACTTCACCAGAATCACAAGATTTTACCTTTCGATGAAAAACAGACTTTTTAATTTTAGTACACAAAAAGTATTGATTGCATTTTTTCGGGTGTGGGTACTTGCCTTCTTTCTTGCATTCAAATTCAGTATCTCCCTTCTTGCTACTTTTAATTTTTAAAGTTTCAGCTTCTTTCGAAGCAGCTGCTTTCGAAGACGACTCCACTGAAATACTTGCACTATCTTCTTTTGTATTCAAATCACTATTGTTTGGTCCAGAAGTATCAGAATCTTTGATACATTTTACGATTGTTTTGTTCAGGCTATAACCATTTCGACATTGATATTTAAATTGTATGAACCCCCCTCTATTTTTCACGCAAATGTAATAAATATTTTCAGCGCTCAAATCATCATACCGCCCGGGTGATAGGCATATGAATCGATTGTTCCTGTAGCATTGCGATAAATTTTTAGTGCATTGTTTTTTACTTTCACTGAAAACCGTACCATTAGGGCATTCTCCTAAAACAGGCATTGCATCTCCTAAGCACAAATAGAACTTCTTGCAGTCATCCCTGTCGGCATACTTTCCTTGATTGAGACATTTGTTTGCCTTCGTGCCGTCTGTCTTTGCGTTATTTTTAGGTATCTCAGTCGTTACAGTGTGAGTTTGATTATAACTTTTAGTCTGGTTGAATTTAGATGATTTGACACCCAAAAGATATGTAATAGGTATATTCTTCACAGGGATGCTATTCAAACCATTATTTGTTGTTGCTTTAGCATTATCAAGGATTGATATATTAACACTTGATTTATCAAGACTTGACATATTACTTAGTAGGCTTGTAGGTTTTCTGAAATTGTTAATCATAGTATTATTTATATTAATGCCAATAAATTTTGTCTGACTTTTGTTGAAATTAGATTCAAATTGTAGAATTGGTGCATTTGTTTTAATTTCTTTGCCTTGACTAATATTTTTATGTTCTGTATAAGTTATTGGTTTATTTTTTGTAACATTGTTAATAAGAACGGGAGAATGTGTAGGTAATACTTTTAAGTCAAGAGCATCGTTCTTTCGAATGACAATAGTATCAGATAAATTAAGTGAGTTACTTTTTGTGACATTCTGTTCTTTACCATTTTGTGAATTGTTGGTTAAAATTTTTGCTGAAGATGAAGCTTGTGCAAGCAAATATTGTGTACTATTATTTCCAGTGTCAGTTTTAATTGATTGGATTGTATTGAGTTGTTCCTTCAAACCTTTACCGGTTAATTTTTTGTGTAAATTTTCTTTATTCCCAGATATAGTATCAATTAAAGCAGTATTACTATTATTATTATTTAAATCAACTTCGGAATCGTAAGTGTTGGTACTATATTCGTAAACAGCTGTCGTTTTTAATATATTAAGAGTATTAGACGAATTTTCTGTTTTATCTCCTAATGTTATTTCTGATAGAGGCCGTAGTATTCCGTTCGTCATATTTTGTAAATCCAACGGAGTGTTTGACTTTATATAATTATTATTCTGCGAATTTATTATTTTTAACTTAGCTTCTGTGCTTGTTTCCGAATTTCTGTCGTAAAAATCACTGACTACTTTCCTTATGATACCACTACTGGTAGTTAAATTTTTAATATTAACAGGCATATCAGTATTTATTGGTGGCTTAGAAATTATGTCACCTTTAGATTGTGATAATAATGGTGTAATCAGCGGTATTTTTGGGGAACTTATAAAATCTTTTAACAATGCTGAATCGTTATTTGAAAAAGAAATATAATCCCGAGTAGGTAATAGAATATCCGTTGTGTTGTCCTTTTTGGAAATATTGAATGGCAAGTCTTTTTCCAATATATTATTATAGCGATTTACTGTTGTGTTACGTTTTGTAGCATGTAGTTTATAGTTTTCATCAACCGACAAGTTAATTCTTTCGGCTTTAATAAGTGTAACAGGCATCGTAGACTCAGAAGATTCTGTTCTATTTATTTTTTGTTTCAGTTTTGATTCCTTGCTACTTATTGTTGTTATTTCCAATTGGACTGGCACACTTCGATTACTTGGATTAGTTACAGACGTAGTAGTGGTGCTTACTTCAGCGTTGTTTATGTCTATGTGATGTGTATATAAATCAGTAATAACAGTGGATTGATATTTTTCCGTCGCGTTGGTTAATATGTTATTGGGTAAGTCATTTGTATCAGGGACATTATCAGGACTAGCGTTGTGTGTCAAAAAGACGGATTTCATTGTTTCTGTTGTGGGATCTATATTCATTGGATCTAAGTTATCATCGTGCAATAGCAGTGAGCTAACACTATTATTGCTTTTGGAAAGTAAAAGTAAGTGAATGGGGTAACGGTTTAATGGTTTCGAAGTTAAAGGGAAATCCTTGTCCATTTCAGTAGCATTCATCATAATTTTTTGTTGATCAAATTCAACTTGTCTTCTTTTTAATGAAGTTCCATTAGAGTCAGTGGGGTTAAAATCTTCATATGTCCTGTTAGGAAGCGCATTATTGTTACTTATTTTATCAAATTGCATACTAGAAGGAATCATATTCGAATCCGTCTCGATTTCTGTAAAATAAATTTGTTCAATTTGGGTTGTACTTTCATATGGCTCAATTGAAGTAGTTTTTAAAACACTATGTATTTTTTGTGTATCGACAGGTTCTTGTACATTATAGGCTGATGGCGGACTAATTTGTGATTCACTTTTTTTCAAAGTGCTTGCAACTAATTTTTCTTCTGTAAAATAGGTATTTGTTACATTTGGTTGCCCGATCTTGATTTCCGATTTTGTTGTATACGAATTACTCGTAGTTGTGCTAATCACATAAGAATCCGTGGTTGCAACAAATAATGAGGAATCATCACTTATATTGTAAGTGGTGTAAGTCTCTTCACTTATGTTTTGTACATTATGTGTATAGACAACAGCATTATTGAAGTTGATTGTATCGTTTTTTACAGCTGCCGAAGGGATGTTTTCATTTAAGCCAAGCCACCTGCTTTCACTTATATTTCTATTCAAAACAAGTCTAAAATCTGTTAAAGACAAATCTCCTAAGGCAATTTTACTCGAATCGTATCTTTCAGTTGCGGTTAATAGGTTATAAACGATACTAGAAGTAACTGGAGTAATGGAATCATAAACGTACAGGTCATTGCTCTTTTCTTGTGCCTCTACATGCCTTTTAGTTGTTGTATGTATTACTGGTGAGCCAGGAGAATATGTGTCGTAGTTTTCAGTTGTCGGTTCAGTAGTATAAAATTTGTTTGGCTCATCATTGTTAAAAACAGAAGCGGCACTAGTTATTATTGTTTCGTATATTGTAGTTGTTTGTATTTCATGTGATAAATTTGAATTGGAAGTGCTTGAAGTTATACTGCTAGAATAATCATCACTATTTTTTTCGTTAGCAAAACTTCTTTTTATAACTTCATTTTTAGGTACGGTGGTTAGGTTATTCTCAAACTTCGATAATGACATAAAGTTCTTTATGGAAATAGGAATTATGCTACTGTTTATTATTTTATTAATTTTATTGGCTGTTGGGTCTGCTGTATTATGTTTTGTTTCATTTTTAGCAGTATATTTAACAGTTTCTGTTTCTATAACTGTTTGGTGTTGATCGTCTCTAATATCAAGTTGATTAATATTATTTGTAGTAGCTTTTACAATTTCACTATCTTCAGTTGTTGTCTGTAATTCCAGAATGCTGAGTGTATTAGCTTTACGTAATAATTTAGGGTCATTTTCATTTACACTTTCAGATTTCGTCTTGGGTGAATTAACTTCTGTTTCTTGAATAGTTCCATTCAACACATTTATATTTATTGGTGTATCTCCGTGGAATATTTTGTCATCTTCAGAATTAATTTTATTTTCATTTCTATTACTAGACTCTTCTGTTGTAAAAATTACGTTATCGGTTATCTCAGTTTTATTGTCATTTAAAGGCACAGAAAAGTTATTCGAATTAGTCAAGTTACTTACATCACTTATTTCGATTTTCAATTTATCCCACAGTTTTGATACATTAGGTATCATAGTATCCACAGGGCTCTCTGAATTAAGGGACAGCGAAGAATTTAAATAATGGTCATCAAAAAATGATGTAATGTTGATTACGCTAATGCTGCGTTCTTCGCCAGGGTTTGATAGTTTAGACTCAAATTCTTTTGATTGATTATGAATGACAATATCACTAGTTACAGTCGTTTCATTTTTCTCATAAAATGTGTAATTTCTCATATCGACGATTACATCTGGGTATGCACTGGTGCTCATAAAATTGTCTAATAGCTGCTCACCGTTTACATCAGTAACAACTTGTAAATAATTATTTTTATTATTAGTTGGCGACATCGTGACTATAACATTAGTTATATCCTTACCTTCAATTTCTTCATAAAAGGGTTTAGAATCCAATGTTTCACTACCACTTATATTTAATTTGGTATCTATGTAATCGTCATGCACTGCTAAACTACTATTTGTTGTTAATAATGTGTTGGGAATAAGGACATTTTTTTCTCCTTCTTTGTTTTTATCACTGGTTTTATTTAACACAACGTGTACTACACTAGAAGTATTCGTTGCTGTTAATGCTGTTAAAATATCTTTTTCTGTAACTTTATCGTCCTTAATGGATTTTTCTACAAACAAAGAGGTTGGTCCTACTGAATTAGTTTCATATACTCGTTCATTTTCGTCTTTTTCACTCCCTGTACTGTTGGACATACTCAAAGACGTGATATTTTCGTTCTGGGCACTAGTCGCATTGCGCATCTTACTCGCATCCTCATTTTTCTGAATGAAGTACTCTGCATTATCAATTTTGTGGAAATCTTCAGTTGTATTCTCATGATTTTTTGATTTTTCTACAAATGAAATGTTTCTAATTGGTAAGGCTTGATTTACTGAAGAGGGTTCTTTCACTCGGTGTTCTTCGTCTTTTTCACTCTTAGTACTATTAGAGAGGTTCGAAGTCGCGTAATTTACATTTTTACCGCTAGTTTCATTGCCTATCTTACTGTTATCATTTAAGGTAGTGTTATTCAGAGTATTCTTTAATTTATCAGGCATATTTGCAAGAATTTTCACAATAGTTGTATTATCATTTGGCATAATTTTTTCTAGATCTATCGTTATTGTATAGTTATTATTTTCACTATTATCTGTTAATATATTAGTTATATTGTAAAACGTCACATTTTTATCACTAATTCTATTTGAACTACCACTTTTTGGACTGGAGTATTCCGTTTTATTCATTATCTTGAAATCTTTTGTTGTATTCTCATAATGACCTTTGATTTCTTTATTAATATTATTAGTATCGAAATTTTGCTCTGCAGATGCTAAGTAGCTCTCGGTTGGGTTAAAATCAAAAAATATTTCACTTGTTAATTTTTCATCTTTCTTACTAATTGTTGGTTTAATCGAGATGTCTTCAATATTTTTTAAAATTGAGAGTGTCGAAGACTTTTCTGTTATTTCTTTAACAGCTGCAGTTGTAGTTTCTAATTTCTTTTCAGCGGAAAGTAATGGTATGACGGACACTTCACTTAATTCACTAATTTCACTGAAATCACTTTTTATTGTCGTCGTAGATGTCGTCGTAGTCGTCGTTGCTTCATGATATTCGCATTCATAACGATTCGTCGGCATACAAAAAGTATTGTCTGGACAGGGTAGTAGGAAGTCATCCACGGTTTTTGAAATACCACCACCAAGGTCCACACATATCTTAAAGTGTGTTATATTAACACAGTGAAAAGCTTTCCCATCGCAATCACCGTTGAGGCCAGCAACTATTGAAGAGCTCTGTAGCTGAAAAAAAACAGATATACGTATTTTAGTAATAAGACTCAAAGCACTCATTTAATATTTGTTAAAAAAAACAATATACTCACCAATACAAAGAAGAATTTCATATATTTGTATGAAAAACCCATGACCACATCTCAATTTTATCGTTCGTTTTCGTAATTGTTATACGTTTCGTGTTCTCGTTTCGAATAAACAGGCAGCTGCGTGAGACAGATAGCACTAAAGAGGCGTATGAGAGAAATGCCAGTGTAAACATCACTCACTGATTAGATCACAGTTAAGCAAATACAGTTGGCACCCTATTTCCTGCGATATTCTTACTTTAATTATTATATGGTACTTCAGATATACCATGACTAAAATTAATATTGATGATTGCGAATCATATTATCCATATTTATATTTAATTCGTCATTATGTTCCCAAACTTAACTTACCAAGATACTGCAAGGGAGCAGCAACTTCTAGACCATATAATATAAATATTTCTCAGAAGCTATCAATAAAATATTACCTATTACCATTAACTGACATTCTTTAATAAAATTAAAATTTTTGTTTTTATGCTTTTTTTTGCTTATCAATGTTACGGTTTGTAATTAAGTAGTAATGAAGTAATGATAACGTCTTCCTTTTCTGCAAACTGTATCAATATGCAAATATTATGATCTACTGATGTTTAATAATTCTGGAGTTTCCCCAGTACAATATTACGGTCTCCATTTATTTTCATTTAAAAATCACGTTAGTCATAATCGTATTGACTCGTCGTAACGTAATTAATATATTGTCAGTATAAATAGGACGAACTCGGTTATATATTTTCATATAAAAATTGCTAGCATTATATTGTCACCATTATCTAAAATTAAAATTTTAGTTATTTATTATTAATTGTATTATTTAAATTAATTATTCATGTCTCAATAATATTATCATTAAGGGGTCAACTACTTATATCAAATAAAAAGGCCAAACTTAACATTGTAAATTGTTAAAAAATTCAAACTTTAATAAATAATTTCATATCACAATAGTTACTAATTTACGTATATTTTACATAATGTCGTCAATATAAAGGGTTGTGATAAAAATCCACAATTATTCAATCGACAAAAACCTCTAGCTGTTGAAATAAATCTATATGAGGAGGATTAAATTACTAGGTTGCACGCCAATTTAATTTTAAATTTATATTTCTCACTTTTGCAGTATAAATTGATATTGCAGCTATGACTATCCATACAAAAGTGATAACACTCATTATGAGTCCATGGATATACAGAGCAAACTGAAGTCCACCCTCTCTTTCTACTACGAATGAAAGACCCGTTGTAAGCGATCCAAGAAAAACTGCTGACAGTGTCTCCAACGTGCTGTGCACTTTAGACCATTTGTGAGCACCGACATACTCCTGAGCAGCAGTTTCCCAGGAGGAGGTTATAGCTCCAAACCCAAAGCCAGCAATGACGCAGCCAATTGAAAAGGTGTCGTGAGTATTAGCTTCGGACAGCACTGAAAATATTAAGATCTCAGTTAAAAATTGCAAATTTCTTACGAAATTATTATTAAAATGAAAATAGTAAGCTTAAAAATAATAATTGAGGGATAAAAGTAACCCAATGACCGTTAATTTCGTTAGTAAGGTTAATATTATGAAACTCGATCTTACCAAAACATGCGCATGTTGATATTACGAGTCCAGAAACTGTTACGTATTTAAAATTTCTTTTTTGAGTATAAACCAGCCACGGCGTACAGAGCAAGAAGCATATCCATGTAAATCCAAACAACGAGATCAAGAAATTAACTTCAAAATTGGATAAACCTGGGTTTATCTTCAGTGCTATCAGTGGCAGTAAAGTAATAGATATTGCTATTAAACTTAGTTTCGAAAAGCTCAGTAAAAGTGCTGGGTAAAAAGATCCGCTGGACAACGACCTCTTCAGTGGCTTTAAAAATGTGTCATTCAAATAGTACAAAACATACAAAATTCTTCTTTTTATTCTATAAACTTTATATGACGGTATCCATAACTTTCTCCTCAAACTCGTGTAAGCTGACTGACATCTAAAGCTAAAGGAATTAAATATTTTTTCTCTCCGTACGTCTGTTACAGGTGATACAGTCTCGTAGGTAACCTCAACCTCTGAATATTCCTTTGTATTATTCGTCTCACGATCGCTTTTAGAATCTCGTCTTACTTGGTTCACTATACATTCATCTAGATTATCACCTAAATTGCTCAGTCTTTTTATTGCGAAACTAAGGCGTTTTTTACTTTTGGTGTTGTGTGCATTGCTCGCAGTAGGTTCATCGTTGTCACTTTCTTCGGGCTCTTCTGGTATTTCGGGCAATATTTCGACCCCGAAAATATTTCTCCTCTTTTCTTCTGGACTAGGTGGTGGCGTTATCGTTTCGATTATGTCACCATCGTCAAAATCTATCTCGCCTTCTCTATGTAGATTATCATCTGAGGGACTTTTCCAGCATTTCTTGCTCAAATTGTGAAGTTGTACCTCCGTGGTGAATATATTGTTATCCATGGCCTCATTCCTAAAGGCCATAAATGTTTGTGATAGCTCCTTATACCTAGATAAATAAGGTGAGTTTTTCGTTTCGTCGACTTTTAGTAGCAATATAGCGGGGAGCGCTTGCAGAATGATGCCCCCTAGGAGAAGCAACGTCGCTGAATATCCGTACACGTTCAGAAGTAAAGATAACAAGTGTGGAAACAGGGACACTCCAATAGCTTGACCGGTGAAACACACGCCACGTGCAATACCAAGTCTCGTATCGTACGATTCATAGATGACGGCATCGACTTGCGCTGAAGTGAGGGAGGAACCTAAGCCTAAAAAAATAATATTATTTATTTATTTTTAAAGACAAAAAATAAAGAATTATGCGTAAGGTGACCATAATATCTCACCGCCCAAAACACCGTATATTATCGGTTGTATGTCGAACGGTAGGATTATACAGAGCAGCAGACTGGAAACGACCAGGACGAGACCGATCGTTGCCATAACCCGATATCCCAGAGATCCACCCCACGAATCCGCTGCTTCCCGAAACCAGCATTCTGAAAATATCAAGAACAGCAACTAAGTAACAAGTAACATACTCGGCTGAATTTGAAGAAATGAGGAGGATCAGCACGAATTTCGAACCGCCATAAATTTCCTTATGTCGCGTTTGGCGTAAATCTGAAGGCTAGACAGATCAAAATTAGACCTTGATTTGACCTCGACACTTTTTATTAGTACCTGCATGTTAGGGGCAGAGG
>DWTA01000222.1:0-12272 GCA_018236805.1 Plebejus anna | reverse complement strand
TCAGTCAAACATAATTCATGATTGACGGAATTGACTGACGCTTGCATGAGCGTATCATGGATGCCTATATATAATCTCGTAGTTGAGTAAGTTGTAGAGTTTTTGAATACGTGTTCGCAAAAATCTGTTTTCGCGTCATTCTTTTTCACCTGGCATATTATGAATGATGGGCTAAGTATGTGGAAGGACGATAATTATTCGATCGCCCTCTTAAAAGTTGTCAGTTTATATAGATTGTAGCAAGTACAGCCTGCAGTAGGTCCCACATCAAGGTCTCCAAACGTTAAATTGGCAAGCGACGCAATTTGGCAAGTGCGGTGCGTTAAGGTCGCGTTTACGTCACAGATAGTGACACCTATACGGGTCACGAGGCACGTGTGACACAACCGGGACACGTGACAGAACCGGGACACCCTAAAGAGAACATTTCTTTTCATTATGTCATCAAAAACTGATCAGACTTGCCAATAATGATGGCAAATTAGTCTCTGTTAGAGAGCCTCAAAATAAAGATAGATGATTTTATTTATTAGAAAAAAAAACACATGCTTCCAATTTTTACTATAATAATAATTAATATCTAAAACCAAAGGCAGCAATAGACAACTTTTTTTATTTTTTCCTTGTTTCTAATTGATAGTCTGAACTATTTCAAACGCCACGAAAAGGGGACAAACGTGTTGAATTCTCAAAGTGTTGACACAGGTGTTGTCTATCACATGAGAAATTTCGCCGAATACAGATCTCTACTTGCGCTATATATATTTTTTTCTAATAAACTGGATTAAATGGCGTTGGATGGTAGTATGCTACGAATGACACAGACAGACAAGTCAAACTTATAACTCTGTTCTAGTCGGGTTAACAAGGAGGTTATTATTACTTAGACTGCCGGAGCCTAGCGCGGTAGAGTTCGTTCTCTCATATTTTAGTCAAGACCTAATTTCTTGGATTTTTAATTTTTAATTTACAATTTATTTTATTTACTATTTATTTATAAATTAAATCCTGTTATACCTAGACGGGTTTTATTAAAAAAACCTGGGCACCTGAGTGACCAACTGGGGACTTTTGTTATGGTGAGTGGTGATGTGACACGGTTTGATCATATTAAGTAATGTATTTGTGAACTGTATTTATATGAATAAATAATGTACAATAAAGAGAACAAGTGAGCGTATTATAAATAATTCACATTTATTTTTAGCTGTATTGTATGTAAAAATTATGTTTAATAATTGAGGAAAACACACGACTTAATAAATTTCATAAAGGATTGTAATTGAGTTAGCATAATAATTTATTATTAAAATAACTTAGTTGTTTGTAATAACAATTATTTTATTACAAACAAGTAAAGTATTTTGTGATATAATTATTAATTTAATACTCCTCATCATAAAGACTCCGACATCATAAAAGAAAAGAAATATGACTTGATTAAAGGTAAGAATATCAACAATTAAGTTTCGTAACCACCTTCAATATTGCTAATTTCTATCAGTTCATGTCATTCTTCAGCTATTTTTAACACAGTACCTACTCATCTGTAGTAAACAGTTTTGGTGTTTAGTAAAACAAAAGCAACGAAAATCAGGAAATACGGATTACGATAGTGTAGTTCCGCTTATCAAGAGCGTAGGCGGCCTGTCTGGACGGTTTGGTACTGTATTGTAATTTCTTGTGGTCGAAAATTGAAGCTGCTCTCATAACGTAAACGTAGTTGAAAAAATATTTTTTATACTTGTGCTAATTTAGTTATTAAAACATTACTTGTAGATACCAAACAAACAAAATATGTAAAACAAAAATTTAATGAAATAAAAAAAGGTGACTTTTTGAAAAATTTAACTATAAGTACTTATTTGGATTTTGGAACCACCATTGTGTCATTATCTAAGTAGGAAGCCACTAGTGGTCCTTTTACACTGGCGCTTGGTCGATAACACAATATATTATATAAATTAGTTTGTTATGTGTACAATGACTACAATGTGCCATCGAAGAAATTGATCACTGAAATAATTTCTTGAAATTATCGATAACTTAATAATCGATATGCTCGAGTGAAGTTCTGGGAGTTGTCATGTTTCTCTTCTGTATTTCTACTAATTGATACTCGGAAGTGGAAGTTACAACTTCCATTCGTAAAGCAATAATAAAATAATAAATTATAATTTACGCTCCAAAATCATTATTGATTTCTAAATTTTGTATTCGATATTATTTTATTATTATATCACCTCAGAAGTTTAATTTTTGAAACACGAAGTGGATTACAAAAAAATTACTTACTATAAACTGAGTTAAGAGGTAGTAGGTAATCATCATTGAGTACAATGAAAATTGCTTTGTACGTGGATTCTAACGCGGTACATTTTTCGTATAAAATTAAGGACAAATGAGCAAAAGACCTGGTGAAAAGCAACTATCGTCCCCGTGGACACTCGCAACATTAGAAGAATTGCAAATGCATTGCCTTTAAGAGAGAAAATTCGCTTTTACGTCCGAATACCAAAGTCACGAGCGGCCACCCGTGACCATCACTCATGTCACCCGAAGTGTAGCTGCAGCTACAAAAATATTTGATAACCCGTCGCGGGCTATCGGTGGTTTTTATGCAAACAGTGTGCCGGATGCAGCTATCGCCGGCGTGCGTGTTGGCCGAGGTCAGGTTCAGCTGATAGCTGCACTCAGCACTGGAAAAAACACCACTACTTTCACTGTTGCGCTAGTTTAGATCACTAGAGACGCGAGATAATAGATGGTATTATAGCTTATAGGTTTAGCTGCAAGTTTGTGCATCGTCGGTTAGATAAGGGTATTAATGGGCGGAAAAGGAAATTAACGATAGCAGTTTCGAAGCAAATATTGTTCCAAAATTAGGCGATAACTCTATAATTACCATAATCGTAGCATTACATTTTGTTTGCTAAAATTACGACGGTAAAAAAAAATTATTCGCGAGTGTCGCTGACGTCAGTCGCCGCGCCGCGCGCCGCCTGCGCCCGCGCCACCGCGACAGCGCTGTTTGTGCTCGTTTTATCGAAACTACTTTTATTGTTGATTTGTCCTCAACCTGTATATTGGGACGCGGCGAAGGTGATCGCGCCGAGTTCATGCACCCCGCAGCCCGCTTACGTAAACACATGTAACGAGAAATGTCGCCAATATTATTGCATTAAATACGCGTAATTAACAAGGTCGACGCGTTCGCGAGCGGCCCGAAGCGATTCGACACATTTAACAGCCGTCAAAGTAAAGTACAGTGAACGCGGAGCGAATAACGTATTCACTTTGAGATGTGCAATTGTGCATCCCTTTCAGCGCGAGTATTTTTCTCGTTGGATATAGGTACGAGCTGGGGGTGTCCATATTTAATTTTATTACGCTACAAACTGCGAAAGCTCGGTAGTCGGTGCGAAGGATGCGATCGTTTGAGTCCCAACGGTGAGCGCGGGGGGTGCGCTAGACGGGGGGGCCCGGGTGCGCTCGGCCCCTCCCGGCGCCCCCCCAGCCGGCGGCGGGAGTGGGCGGGGGGTTGAGGTGCAACTGTTTGCGCGCAGCGTGGCGTGGTCAATGACACGGCGACATTGCATCAACGCGCGAAGGTCACGCGCCCCCCTCCCCCGCAGCCCGCGCGCTGCACCCCCGCTCCCGCCCCACCCGCGCCCGCTCGCGAATTCCTACACTTCCTTGGGCGCCATCTTGGATCAATCACCAAGTTTTCTAAGTTTCAAGGAGTAATGATAAACTATTTTTTTGCGATGGAAGTATCGACTACAATCCTAAAATGCAAATTCGCAATCATTTCATTTTTTCATTTCGTATTAGTTTAATATCTTAATTCTTCGAAATTAGGTAATTACAAGAAACAATTTTGTCATTTTTCTGTAAGTAACTGCCGTTTTGTCCTAAATAAATTCATTACATACGAGGAAAAAACTTGTTGGAATATTAAACAGCTAACTCTAACTCTACACACAAACAACTCTACACTTTAAAAGTAACAATTTAAAACTTCAAAGCGGACTAGAAGGAAAATGTAATTTTGCAGATACCCAATTTTATTATCATCGTTAATTGCTCACTGAAAATGAGCAAAATCGTGGCGTTAACGAATCTTAATTGTGTGCGAACACGGTTACTCGCGTGCCCACTGCCCGCTTCCGCTCCTCTCGCGGTTTCCTACGTCCATCCGCCGCGGCCTACATTGCGCATTGTTTGCGCGAAACAATGATGCGAATCAAATCACCAACTAATACAGCCATTATTTCAGTCAAATCAGCAACGAATTTGTTTCAATCAAATTAGCAACGATAGAGTCATTTAGGTCAAATAAGAAACCGTTTTATTTTTAGATATTTTTGCTGCGGTTTTAGTGACTCTACATTATTTGTTGTGCAGAACAATGCAACAGGATATACATTCAGAAAACAACAATTTTCCCCATCCCGTATTATTCATTTCTGAAACACAACATTTTAACATTTTACATAACTGTTTCATAAAATTCCATATTCCTTACTTGACATTCTGGGATTGGTTTTGTTTTTTATCTTCCTGGTCAAAACCCCAAAGTTCCTGGATCCGTTTCCTGGCTGATTTAGTATAAACATAGTATGTTAGATCGGATCGGGTCGGGTGGGTCAAGGCTGGTTTCTAGCGGTTGCCTCACCGGCCCTGACTCCGCAAACAGGCCGGAACGATCGACAGCTCTCGTCTGATCGTGCGTTGTTGATTGTGTGTTTGTTTGAAAGACATTTGTTTGGTGAAAAATCTCCAAAAAAGCTTCTACGATTCTATTCCTTACTTTTCCTACATTTCTCCCAATTTTTTATTTTATCTCAGTCTGAAGAAAATAGTCCTAGTCTGCACGAACTAGTAACTGTAGATTAGACTTAAAGCAAAAAAAAATCTCAATTTTGAGACTCATTCAGTTAAACCATAATTGCGACAAATTTTTTCGTTTTCAACTTAAAAACAAGTAGGTATATCTTCTAAAGAGTAGACGTTTTATTGGGGAAATGCCAACGGCCTAAAATGGCGATGTTTTTTTCCGGTCCTGACTCATAAAGCGTTGGATACTTGTACCTAACGACTTAATTTGTCATTCATATTGGGACAAATTCCTCAAATTATCAAATTTTGTCTCACATTTAAAAAGTTATGGCTGTCAGTATAAATTTAAAATTTTTAGTCAGTACTAAGTAATTACGTTTTAGTAGACATATTAGGTAACAAATTAATATTAAAAGTATGTAAAATGTAATTATGATGTTACTTGTAACAAATCATATTAGTTTAAAAAAACTTTAACTCCGCCAAAAAAAATGCAATAATTAGTCCTCATCAAAACATGGCGCCCGCATTTAAATTCAGAACAGAGATTACTTCAAAACGTTAAGATTACAGTCGTTCTAATTCCGTGTGCCATTTTCCCACGGAGATAGGTCACATTTGCACGTAAATAACGTCTATCTCCTGCGCACACTACAGTCGAACTCTACATTATTTTAAGATCATGTTCAACAGCTTTAAATCATATAATTGTTTGATTTGTTTCGCGTTTCATTCATAGAATCATAACCTTAGTATTAACATCGTTGGTTTCCTTTATGACTTTAAAACCTTAAAATAACAATAACTCTACATCGCGAATCACAGCTAAACCTTTTCTAATTTACTTGCAATTGTACATCTACTGGGACAAAATAGAATAGAAAAGGTATTAGACAAAACATGACAAAGATTACTGGTAATATCACAAATGTAGTTAACATATAGAGAAATCTTATGGGAAGAAAGTAAGCTTAGTGTGCAAAGGAGGTCTGTTTCATATTATACCTTTACTTCCTTACTTCTTTCTCAACAGTATGCATCTAGTATTATGTAGTAATTTTATTATTATTGTTGTTATCGTGACTCGTGTGTATGTGTGTTTTGCAACTCGGCGTCGGTCGGAATGTGTTGGCACTGGCGCAGGCGCAGCACTGCGGGCGTGCGTGGCAATTGCGAAATACAAGTATCGCCACTCTTAACTTCCCGAATATTACTTTCAACTGTGGAACACCCTATTAATGATGATCTCAGCCGTATCCCAAAGTTACGAAAAAAACCGCTAGTCAGCCAAATGGTCAATGAATCTTTGCCTTTTTAAAATTAAATGTGAAATGAAACAAGAAAATTTCTACTTCCGTGCCACGTTTACTGTTTTAGCTTTAGCCTAAAACCCTAAAAACCCACTATGGAAGTCCCAGGTCGTCAAACATAAGTCGTAAAGGGTAAACCGCCTGTGAGCCATTACACTCAGGACCGGCGTTTAGTGTCTAGATATTTAGGTCACACATAAAACGCAGACTGCCTTAGGCCTACCGCTTATACTCTATAGTACTCTGTACAGTACCCTATATCTACAAACTCAAACGTTATTGCCACAGTGGAATATTATAGAGTATGCTACTTTCATGCTGGACAGCTCGAATCGCACGCACACATAAGCGTTATTACAGATAACATGAAATAGCTAATCAGTATGATGTCATATTCATATCTGACAAGTGACATCACGAAATTACCGTCGTCGTGCTATTACATCTGCTTCACGTTGCAATATGTATAATGAAGTGGACTATACAAACAAACAAACTAAACAACAACACAACACATTAAGATCTATACTACAGACTACAGTGTACAATCTATATGGAGCGTAGACTTGTAGTACTGATCTATTGCTCTATGTAGAGCACTAGATAGTCTATTTATGCGGTGTGTCCTAACACTGACCTCGTTATACTACGCAGATATTCTAGTTTATTAATTACTACTTCTAAACATAATTTAGTGAATAATAATAATATGCGAAAGTTTGTGGTTTTGACTTTATTTAATGATAAACGTGTTTACACCATATTTTGTCGGCTATCATCTGAATGCGAACATCGTCACTCCAAAAAATGACTTCTTTGCGAGATTGGTGGAAAAATTCGACAACATTTCGTGAATTACTAAGCATAGAAAATCATCTAAAAAACGTCTAAGACAATAACTGATTTTCTTGCATATGCATTTAAGCAAGACAACATTCTACAACTTATGTTCTTGCTTATGCAGTGAGCACTGAGCAGTGCGCTATGATATGATGTCACGGGTGTAGTGAAGGAGTAAATCGCACAAAGGGAAGCGCTATTTGCGGTGCGGGTGCGGCGCGGGCGGCGGGCGCCCTTGTGTTATAACCGGAACCCAGCCACGCGAATGTGGGCCGGCTGGTCGTCGTAAGACGGGGGAGAATTAGGTCTCCGTGATGAAGGAAATATCAGCGGAGTTCGACCGGAAAATCGCCAGAATTATCGCCCGTTTAGTATTGCTGGGTGCGGGGAACTGCTCTATATTAGTGAATATAAAGAGGCAGACTGCATAACGTCAAAATAAGTTTAACAATTTTGCGGTATATTAAAACAAACGAATCTTTTGTCACAATTCTTCTGAAGAAAAAGGTTGGTAATGATGATAAAGCCGATTCCGGTATGTTTCAATAGCTGTCAACACTCCACTCATTAGTATCGGCCAACCTTCATCGTTCTCCAGCGGGTTTCATCATATCTGCGCCGTGTTTCGGAAGGAAAAGGTTGCGAAACGGCGCATCAGGTGACGCACGGCTGATTCAGGGCCTGGTGCGGTTGCTGACGTATATAATATCTAGTCACGTACGCAAATCACATAATTATTTCAGCTCCGAATCGAGATCGTCCTGGATTCAGGGATTTAGCGCTCCAATTCGAGATTGCATCTGAATTCCGGGCCGGGGAATGGGGGCGTGCGCTGAATAAGTACGCTGAAAGTGGCTGAACCCGCCGAAACCGAAACCAAATAGTTCCGCAGTCCTTTCGCTTTCGAGCCAAGGTCGCGGGCCGTTCAACTCGGATGCGACGTTGCGACACCGAAATATGTAATGGAGGAGGCGTTTGGCAGCGGCCGCGCCGCAAGTGGGTCAGTTGCGCAAGCGCCGCGCCGGCAGATGGCGCTTCCTCGTGCGCTCCTGGTACATGCGACCCTGGTAGACGGGAGGAGGTGCGACAGCAGATAATATAACCATAAGTGCTGACATTGATACCTAGATCTGGAAATACAGGCGTCGGATACTTGATTATGCTATGGAATTAAACATCTTTGTGTATATCTACTGGACGCTGGACATTCTTATTTCCTACCACCGTAAGAAACTGGATTCCAGTTTCGGAATCCAGTGACAGCATCTACTACTGTATCAATTTCAGTCAGCACTAAGGCATTTCAATTTTACTCATTTTGGCGCGTCTTAAGAAATCCTGCTAGAGTAACTTCTAGATGCCCAACTGGTACATACTGCCCTGCTGCTCGACCTCTGTGTAACTGGCTCGACGTGACGATGCTACTGATAAGAGAGCGCCTTGAGCGTTAGAGCCATGTCGGACACCGACTTCTTTGTTTTACAATGTTTCATGCCCCCAAGATTATAGTATTTAGGTATAAGGTATGCTGCGGTAATATAGTCCAAAAAGTGATCTTTATCTCAGAATTATTTATTACCAATCTGTATTTTAAAATATAAGTCGCGAATTATACATATTGAGCAGTTAATTGCTATGCTTGACATTTCCTCAACCTGCACAAAGTAGGACATTCTGTTCGTATATCAATTTATTATCGCTGCATATACTTCTAAACATAAAATAGGAGAGAATAACTTTTGGACCAATGGAATATTAAGTATCAACAATGCACAATTTTTTCTGTGGCAAAGTACACCCCGTGTCAGCGTCAAAAAAAAAACATAAATACACATAATATTATTACGACAGTTTGTTGCAATGTTTATGCAGTAGAAAACATTAACAATAATCTTCCGAATACTAAAACATAGATCAGCGGAGTCAACAGACCGAAAACTATTTTCCTGTGAATTTCCTACAGCGTTTTCCTTGAGATAGCACTGCAGTTATATCTTGTAAAGGATATAGGATACACTGTATTCGATGTAATTATACTCTTCATATTATCCAGTTTATTCTGAACAAAATTAATGTGCTATTTTTATTGCTCTGGACCTAAGCAAATGCAATTTAAATTGCTTTGAAAAAAGAACATGGCGGACCGCAGAAATTGTGACAGCCAATTATGTCCGTTTAACTTATTTTTATTCTGATCCCTATGTAGTCGACATAGAAGTTATTGGTAGACTGGAAGGCCTGTAGTTATGATGTAAGTGTGCGTTTGCGAATGTCAATAATAACGTTCCGGTCCCTAGTAGTCGCGCGGCGAAAATAGTAGCCAACTATTAATATGAGCGCTGCACTGCCCTTGAAACGGGCCGATCACCCGCGCGCACGCACACCACCGCAACGCGCTGCGCGCACGCATTAGACGCACACGCGTGCGCGCTGCAGCGCTGCAAGTGTAATTTCAGTTTCGTTGTGTACATGGCGCGTGACTTCAGACTTCAGTTGTACATACTCAGCATATTTTGCTGGCATAAAAAGTATTCTAGATCCTTCTCGAAGATCTAATTTAAGTATATCTGTATCAATTTTTATCTAAATCCGTTAAGTACTTTAGTTGCATAACATACATAATATCTGTAAGGATAAAGCAATCAATAGAAAGAGCACGGTCGATGTGTGTGTGGTTGGTGATGTGTGCGTCAACCTGCCGTGACAGAATCGGGTCACCGTAATAAATAGAAAAACAACCAGCGAGATATCACGCAACCTGTGTCTAATCACTGGACATTAGACGTATGAGTTTTGTATGAAATACACGTTAAATGGATGGATGCTTGCGACAGATTTTTACAGTACACGACATTAAGAACACAAAACTCCTTGATTCTTATAACTTTTTCAGCGTTTTCCGCAACTTTTAAGGGTGTTTACGAGTTTACAACTTACAATCTTATTAGAATCTTATTTAATTGATTGTTTGTCTATACCTTTGTAAGCATTTTACTATCATAAACCTGTCTATATACCTTTGTAAGCCTCTTACTATCATAAACCAGCTGCCTATATGAATAAAAAAATCATCGTCTGTAAACGTAAGAACCCTACATCTCTACACATTACACCCAACATCTAGTAGTATATATCTAGTATATCCAGTTTTTTGCTCAACCAAGGCGCTCAAGTGAAGGATCTAATTGCACTAACAGTGGTTGTTTTGGAGACGAGCCGGTTGCGCAACCAGCGCCGCCGTCCACAATCCCCGCGTTTCACATCTCTGGTTGCCCAACACTCAACACTCAAGGTTCCGCCGATTACGCCCGTACAGTTCTCTCATATTTTTATTTACGTGTATGTGTATTGTGTGGTTGCGGTGACAAAATCCTGTTTTTTTTTTAATTTTTCGGATAATACTGTGATTTTTAAATTGTAAAATGAAAGGAACTTAAAAGGATAGTTATTTATAATTATGTAGAGTTTGCGAAGATGCTTTGAAAGCTCGGTTTTAGTGCTTTAAAGCTCTGATGAAACCAATAGGTAAATTCTTATAAGATTGACTTAAATAAATAAACATGGTAACTGGTAGGATACAGGTATGGAGATTCCTATAATACTTGCATTTGGTCGGACGAAGAAGAGATTTTACAAAGGTACTTAGATATTAGAAAACAACGGGTGTATTGTCCAATTTGTCTCTTTACTACATCATGTTTACTATATATGTACTAGTAAATACCTACATTAAAAACGTAATTCTTCTCGCACAGTCAAGTAAAAATACTAAAGTCTAAACACACGAAAGCTCTGTACCGGTTGACCAACTCAGGAAGGTCGCGTTTCGCTATACTGTACTGTACAATGGTGTGGCGCAACCGTTTGCAACACCCAAAATCGTGCGGTTACTACACGTGTGTAGTATGTATGTGTTGTATGTATGTAGTAGTACAGTATAAATACAGTAGAATAACATGAGCAGCGTAATTATAACTAAACTCGCTTAAAAGACAAGTTTTACACGCGCACGTTACATTTTGGAGTTTTGCTACTTCAAGATGTTTGAAATCACGCTAGTGTGTGTGTGACCCTTTTAGGCTTTAAACATTAAGGTGGTCTACTGTATATCATTTAAATTGTGGTAATCCTGTATGCTGGGTGTGTGCGTGCTCAATTTGGTAACTTTATGAGGTATAAATTCAAGTTAACTTATTCATTGGACAGATTGTAAATCTTACGTAGTGTCCAGTGATTGAAATACAATTAATAAAACGTTATCTCTTAAAGTTGTTAATACATAAATATTATCTATGACGAAAGAGAATAAAATTGTCCCTAAAATAGGTTAGGTTTGGTTGGGCTCGAAAGAGGGTAGTTACTTCGCATAGATAACTTAATAATTTTGACTAAATATTTAAATAATTATAAGCGGTTAAGGTTGTATAAAATGAATGTTATATAAGTATTATTATATAACAATTGTTTTATTACATGTATGTGGTCCGATAGTAAAATAATTAGTCTCGATTTCATGATAATTACGATGTTATTGTCACGTTTTACATGACACTTGTCATATAGAGGTATAGAGGTAGTGTAGAGGTACATATTTGGTATGAGATGTGGGGAAACCTTACGGGTTTTATGTGTAATATGACTGGCAAAATTAGGATTCACCGATTGAGGTCAAAATGAATATTTAATAAATAATTATATTTTGTAAATTTTGTTCTATAATTCTTATAGCTTATTCTTGTAGGAACTTTTAGCAGCATATTTTATGTGACGCTTTTTCAGATGTGATAAATGATAACTTATGCAAAAATTTTGCCTTTGTCGCTCATTAATATATTATGCTGCACCTACTTCGCTAGTTAAAAAACAGCTGTCTTAAATAAACTAAAAACTCGATTTTTCTCCTGTCTATCTATCTGTAGATATAGGATGAAGGATGGCAGCCAGTTATCTCTCAATCTTATCGTTTCCGTTGTAATTGCCTACTGCATACCAGTCACTACTTGAATAAGAATAATTTTATGACAAGTTCCTGTCTAAATAATTGATTAAGTACCGTTAAATCGTTAAATATAGAGCGGGATATCTCTTTTCTTGATATTCAAATACCAAGTATCATCCACGGACCAAGTCGGTTTAGCGTTTAGGAATTAAATGTAACAGTCACACTTTTGATTTAAGAATGTGAGTCTAAACATATAAAACTCAAAGGTGACTGACTGACATGGTGATCTACTAACGCACGGCCCAAACCACTGGACGGATTGGGCTGAAATTTGGCAT
>DWTA01000221.1:0-12272 GCA_018236805.1 Plebejus anna | reverse complement strand
AGTCTCACATACCCCCGGGGTGCTGAGCACATACCCAACCCGGGGGACCCATGATCGGATTCCCCTGCGTATAAAAAAAATGGTGTCCACTGTATAACTGCGTAAGTTTATCTTTTTCAGACCGGCAGGAACCGGTCTGAAAAAGATACACAATCTTTAGAAAAATAAGAAACGAGGTTATTGTCTGTAAAAAGTAAACTGATAGAATAATTTACATGTTCTTGTGTTATTTGACTAATGATTTCTATTGTAAATCTTAGGTTAGTGGCCATAATAATAAGTAGAGCTCCTTTAATTTTTAAGAGAAGAGAGTCGTTCTTGATATGGAAGTCAAAAGATTAATAGTTTCGTGCAAAAGTTACGCTGGTACCGTACATTTTGCTGCGATGAAAGCTATCCTATATCCTTTACCGGGATACCGATTTCATAAATCCAGCGCATTCCTATATTATGCTTCGTTCTTCAGAAAATTTTGTTTTTCCAATTCCACTTGTATTTTATGCAGATTTAAGGATTCAATCATTTGTGACAAACTAATTTGTATAATCAAAATTTTGCTATTAACGATATAAAAATTTAAAAAGTACTCTGACTATTCGTAAATTTTAAATTTCTATGGAATTTGCAATTTTGATTTTTTTTTTATTTTTTAATTACGGACGTTTTGCTCATCTCCCCTCGTTGTATCTGGTCTCCGGTAATGGTGTCCATTGAGTTTGACCCCTCGGTTTTTTAACCCCCGACCGGTCCTCCCGGTTTCCGCTCAATGGACTTTACATGTCCTGTCATACGAGGGCGACCTACAAAGGGTTAATAAAAAATAATTTCGCACTGAAGGGTCCAGCGACTCACGAAAATCTAAATATAGATCGGACTAATGGGCTGAAAAATTGCTCGCACTTTTTTATACTGTGATTATGTTTACGATTCAATTAGGTTATGGTTGTCTGCGAATGTGAATATCGCTCCTAGATCACTCCCCACTACTTTAGTGAAACATGGTTTAGGCATAGTTTTCGCAATTTTTGCGAGTTTGCGTGCAAAAATTTAAAAACATACAACAGCCTGTCGTTTGTTAGTTTTGGCTAGACCACTCGTCAAATGTAATCAACCGAATGCCTGTGGTCAGTACCTTCACAGTCCTGCCTCGTATGCCGGCCTGCCGGCGTGAGCCAAACCATTCGCTTGCGCTTACAAAATTCAGTTTGTGTTGCAGATCGCGCGCGCGCGGCCGCTCTTCGCGCCGAAACTTTCAAATTTGACAGCCGAATTCGAAATTTAAAATTGCAATCGAGGACTCAACTGTCACTAGTGTTTTTTTTTATTCCTGCGTAGCGGCATTGTGCCTGTATTTCGTGACCTGTGACTTTGGATTGTATCAAATGCATTGCGTTGGATGTGAGTAATATATATAATCATTTGAAGATTGTTCGTCCGTCGTACCCTCGAGTTCGCACGTTTCGTAACTACGTTAGTTAGTACTCGTAACGTCTAGGTCGGGACTTTTCGTCTTTGCTTGGAAAAATCGAGTACTTTTCGCTCGAGCTAAGTACCCGCATACAATTATCGGCTATCACGAAACTTGCAATTCACCAAGGTCCCGTATTGCATGAGATGTATTGCATACTGTGGGAGAGAGAGAACAATAAATTCGACCTCGCGTTAGATAAGGAGGTCCGACGTTAGGAAACTCTTGGGAAATATTTTTCTCCTCAGGTTTGAAGGGCGCTTTTTGTTTTAGGTGATAATTTTTTATCTGATTCAGTTCATTCGCGGCTTTCTGGGTCGACCGAGTCGCGTTTGTTTACTGGAGTCTTATATTGTCGTTTTCCTTGAGAACTGAGTGTGAGGGTGATATTCTTTGAGTAATAACGCGTGTGTAATGCACTCATTACGAAACGTGCGCTACAAGTTTAACGTTTGCTCATATTTAAAAACAGTCGGAGATTTCAAACATTATGCCTACTATATTATTGTATTGGCATAACTATGGCACTGCAATATGCCACACGGAGCTTTATATGAACAAAAGAAACGCCATACAGCCAAATAACATAATTTTAGGTCCTTCAGTTACATTGTTACAAAAATTGCATTCATTAATTTTTCTTAGTGATAATTCTCATTATTTTGTAAAAATATACTATAACAAATAGAAGGAAAAAGGTTAAGTACTAGTTAGGAACAAGTGCGTATGACAGCACGTAGTAAAATATCTAGGCGCGTCCTTGCAGCGCGCAATTCTAAAACCTGAATATTGGGTATCAACCGCGTACGCCCGGGGAAATATATGTTTTGACACTTCAATATTATATTTATGCACTTTATTTGATAAGAATATAACTTAAATTAATTTTATATCCATAAAGATAAGAGAAATAATAGAGATAGAAAAAGTTTCAAGCATACAGATTTTTTAAATAATCATCGTTTTTATAAAGGTTCATCTACTGTCAAAGGATAAAAGTATTTGAACTCTCCACGTACTTTCGAATTAACCTAAATCGAAGTAACTGTTTACGGTCGTAAAACTGTGTAACTCTTTGTATGACTCAAACGCAAAGTTAATTTAACCTTTACTTTGCTATGGAAAGTTTTTGACTGTTTTGCTTTCCCTGAGTCTTTTTAAATCTTGGCTATATGACCTTTGCCCTTTCAGGCTGTATAAAAAATTTTTGCCAAAAAAAAATATGGCCTGTAAATCTTTAGCCATTGCTCGAATCCATTTTTTTAAATTTCCATGCCTTATGTCGTTCGCGCAAAGGTAAAAAACTGCATGTCCTGTTTTTTTTTAAATTATAATCCCCCAAACCACATCCGCCTTTTGCTTTTAGCGTATCTGTTATAATGTGTAATAATTATTGCATCGATCAAACTCTCGCTTCACTTTCACATCAGATTTTGGCAACGAAACTTTCACTCGGACACGACTCAAGTCACGAGCGGCTGATATTTGCATAAACAGTTAATCGTAGATACTTTGTTATAAACATGTAAGTGTATGGATGAGTGTGTGATTTTGAAAAGTACATAAATATTTTTGAATAATAATAATCAATTAAAGCTTAGTTCATACAAAATGTTAATTATTACCGCTATTTGAGTGCTAAAATGAAATCCATATAATTAATGTACATGCCAAAATATATCCTTACACACTAACATGTACACAAATCCGTTTAATTTGGATCTTTTTAACAAAAAATTAAAACTCCACCAAAATAAATTTGCCATTGTATTTCTTTACAATTAGCGAGAAAAGATAAAGATCTAATCCGGTAACTTAACGTTGTTGACATTAAAATCAAAATATAGCGGGACGGAACAAAAGCTAAATCGCTCTCGCCTATAGCTTGAGGCATGAGTGCGTGAGCGGCGCGTAACGTATTGCGTAATGTCGCGCCGAACAGCGCGCCTCGGCTCGTGGTGTATCTCGTACATTGTATTCGCGAGTTTGAAGTGAAGCTTCAGAGCTAATGACAAAACACACGAACATACAACCTCCTTTTTGGAAGTCGGTTAAAAATACAATAGAATCCTAGGACCGGCGCGATTGATATTCGTATTTGAAGTAAATCATCAGAGTTATTTACAATATTTTATAATTTTGGACTGTTTCACTAGTGATATATATGATAAGGTTTTTAACACTTACGGATTTGGTCGCGAAGCACTTTTGTTAATCAACACATAGTACAAGAAAGGTCCACGGGCCTCCAAAACTGTTTCACATAGTTTTGGAGGCTCGTCGACCTTTCTTGTACTAAGTTGATTCCCAGGCAGATGGCGGACCTAAGTAATTTGGTCGCGTTAAGTCAACTGTTTGATCACAGGCCATAGCTAACATTGCATTGACATAAGCCGACCAAACGGCGTAGGTTTGTCAACTGCCTAGGAATCAATTTCCTCGGGTATACATTGTCTTCGCGATAAGTTTTTAGTGAGCCATCATAATTCATAGTTAATCTCAAATGTTTTATTAGGACCGTGAATAGGATACCTTGATACTTCTACAGTGTTTGAATTAAACCATTCGTGCTGTTGTCAAAATTGAAAATTGACCAACTGGTACTTGCTTATTTCGTGAATAGGCTAGCTGAATTATTTAGGCAACCTCTGATGACTTACTTCGAAGTTATTTTAAATATATGACTCGGATTTATCTTGATACTTCAGTGGGTTGCACCGGCTTACTTTAACTATAACTTTAACTATAACAAAATGTGAAATGAACTGTCAAATCCCTAGCAAAAGTCGCCATATTTGACTATAACCTAAATGCTTCTGGTGCAATTCACATGTCACTCCTTCCATGCTTGACTTCATTCAGAAAAAGTTACTAAGGAGTATAAAATATTTAATTCTAAACAGCCATATCCACATAATGTCGACAACAAAAAGCGAAGATCCAGTCGTTGAGAATAATTGAGATGCGCGTACGGTGTTTATTTTGGTCCCTCGTCAGTCGCGCACCGGTCACCGGTCGTCATCGGTCAGGTGGCTGACAGCGCCCGATGACATGCACTTTTCACAACCACTGAGAAATGAAGGAGTTCATCTTATTAGGGCTTCGGTGAGCCCAGCTTTTGTAGTATTAACAGTAAAGTTTTTACAGGCACTTTTATTGTTAAAACGAGATTGAAACGATAAGTCAACGCCAAGAGAGATCAGTAAACGACTGCAAATTCACAAGTGAAAATGCCAAAAATAAAGTGCCTCCTCTAAATGGAGTAGATATTGAAGCAAGGTCACTAGTAATCCGTCGTTTTAATAAAACTCATGCTGCAGCGAAACTAATGAACACCCGGTCATGCGACAACTTTACAAACTCACTCCAAAAGCCCCTATCGTGTCCCAACAAGGTTCCCTTTTGTTTGGCATGGAATTCTCTGGCGTGGTCCAGTCGAGATGTCAATAAAGATTAAGAGGATTTACAGCATCAGGTTACGGACGGACGGATCCGGCGGTGACGGGTGATTGACGCCGGGATCCTTTTGGTTCGCTCGTCAGAGACACGACAGGGCTTAATGCTTGTTTTTATTTCGCGGTAAATATGACAGATAAAATGTATTTGTGGTTTCTTTTGCTCAACCTGTTCGCGGCGTAGGGTGCAAGAATAATGCTCAGTTGACAATTTAAATGTGTATTTTTATTGTTTATTTATGTATAATATGCTTTGGTATATTTGGTCCATCCTAATAGACTCATCTTCAACGAGATCATTGTTACAAAATCTTATCTAAAACGCAGTTCTTGTAAAGGTAAAAAAAAGTCACCTCCAAAAAACGTTTCCTTAAAAATACATAACGTCTCAACCCTATAGCGTCGTGAGACAGGTTAAATTTGTGTTGGAGATTCTTGGCACGCGCGGGGACCACCTAGGTTTGTCACTCATTGACAATTGACAAGTGGCATTTAGTCTCACGCAAATAGGTCGTGACTCAACGACCATTGACGGCGACATTCAATCCGCTTACCAATCAGTATTGTTTTGGATCTGACAAAACACGTGAATGTATTACGCGAACTGCGAAGTGAAACCGCAAAACCTTCGAAAACGTTATCGCGTATTCTATAATCACGCTTTCCTCCTTTATTTCAAGCATCTGATTTCCTAAACCCCATAATTTTTTGGCGAAGTTTATCAAGACATTCGTGTCCTAAACCTTATCCTTGCCATGTCAAAATCTAAAACAAAACTTGCACTCCTATCACGAGGTATACAATTATGAGGTTGCAAAAGCAACGTTTAATTTATACCGCTTCAGTCCGCGTCAGATCTGCAACGCGCATAATACAGGTGTCAAGACGTCGCTCAACCCTCAATCTTCGTCCCCTTTGTGTGGTCTGTTCGTAGAACCTGGCGGGCTGACGGACCTGACACCCAACACCGGCCATTCCAGATTGCTCCGCGTTATAAAGTTTAGATACAATGTTTTGCTAACTTTCAAGGGTATTGGGTAAAAATTCAAGTTTTAAACGCATTTTTATATTATTTTATGTGCGTTGCAAAACGATCCTAGATGATAAAAGTTTACTATATTATAGGTGAAGTACATAAATCTCAAAAGTAAAAAAAATCATCATCAGTGATGATGGTAACATTCTGTAGGTCAATGTGTAAATGTGATGAAAGTTGCATTAGGGTTAACAAGATCCCAATACCATATTATGATTTAGATTTCCACCAGCCGAATGATATCGGTATCAGAGGATCAAATCAGTTTGCATATTGAACACGCCGGAAAAAGAAATTCTCATCGACATTTCGTATGCGCGCTTCTATATCTCCTAGAGGAAAAACAAAAATATTTTATTGAACATTTTAATATAGAGTGGGGCGCTCCGAGAATCTTACAAAAATTTGGAAACATTCCGTATCCTCCATGTGGATCAGAAGAAAATATTTAATTTCATGGGGGCGAAGCGACGCTTAGCGAAAATGAATGACATCGTATCGGTCGTTTATTTGCAATACATGATGCAATAAAACCTATGGCATATCCTCCCCCGGCCGACGGCATACCTTCCCCAGATATAGGATCGGCATTAACCGGTCAGCCGAGCACAAAGCCGGGCCAATCAGCGGGACGATTCTTTCTGGCTTCACGTATTTACGTCACATTTCTTCGATTTTCGCGGCACGTTCGAGACGTAATAAGCGGACGGCCGTCCCCCGTCCGTCACCGGGCCCCCCCCGGGTGTGGGGGGGTGGGGGGTCGGCGGAGTTAATGAAGTTTTCTCCGCGATTCCCACAGGTCGTCATGTGGACGGAGTTTGCGGCACATATTGTGCACGTCGCCAGATATTGGCCGGGTGAAAATGTTTTAATAAGCGCATCCCGGCCGTCGCTCGCTCTTATTAATGTCTATTGTTTGGACTTTTGTTATTGCGCTGATGTTCGGCGACGCCGCTTGGCCGTTATTGAGCGGCCGGCGCTGAAATGTCTCAATGCCGTCGTTACGGCTCTCGCCACACCGTTTCGCTTATATTAAAAATGTT
Source organism: Plebejus anna (assembly GCA_018236805.1). Classification (NCBI taxonomy): domain Eukaryota; kingdom Metazoa; phylum Arthropoda; class Insecta; order Lepidoptera; family Lycaenidae; genus Plebejus; species Plebejus anna. The sequence continues at coordinate 5,270 of DWTA01000221.1, read as the reverse complement.
ATCATCGTGACGCTACTGATTCTGTGTCGTTTTATCTGTCTGCTGGCGGGGCACCGCAATAAAATTGTTTGGTCGATATGACTGCCCAGTGCTCACTCGCCAATTCCTCCATCACTCGACCGAAGGCATCTAAACGAGTGGGTGGTACGAACAAAACCGTGTGTGCGCTGACTGCGCTATTTATTCTAAACTGCATGCAATTTCAACTCATGCCCGTCCCCGTCTGGTTCCAATTGCATGTCCAAATTAACAAACTTTCCAAATCCGTCCCCTCCCGAACTTTCTATTCAACGTTGTTTATGTTTTTGTGAATTACAATTTATTACGGGTTTAGTATCGTCTAATCTGTTTGTCTGATTAATTAATTGCTGTACATGGCGTGCTCTCTACTAATTATTAGGAAATCAAACTTTAATGACTCTTACATGTTATGTAAGAGTATATATCTTACATAATTTGACTGGAGTCAAATTATGGTTCCAGATATTTTCCATCACAAAGGAAGCCATCGAACTATTTATTCTGCAATATTACCACTAATCCTGAAAGTCATTACCGGGGGACCATAACCGTAAGAGCAACCAGCGGGCGACTCGATAAAGCTGTATTGAACGTGAATAGTGCATTAATGACATTTTTCACATGTTCCTCACACACGGTCAGGTGGGGGCCGGGCGTGGGGGTGGGGATGAGGGTGGGGAGTGGGGAGGTGGGGGCGCGGACGTCTCGCGTCAATCAGTTCGGGCAGACGTGAGGGGAATGGCTAAGACGTTATGCTGTCGATTACTCGTCTCCCGTTGCTTGGACATCAGTTTATATAACTATAGTTTATATTTTCTTTAACAGTTGTAGATATAATAATTGTAGTTATGACTTGTTTCCTATCGCCATTCGTAGTGTGACCAGTAGGCAGTGACCACAGTAGAAATTTGAAAATTTTTTGAATACCACTGACAGGGTTTAAGGACTGGATGACATAATATTTTGTTTGTCATTATGTTACTTTGTCTCTTCTTTCTTCTTCTTGGCCGTGCTAAGCATGGTGATAGGTGTTTGGTCAGCTGTCTCGAGTCTGTTTTAAGATTAGTTCTATGAGCGCAGAGCGTCTATGGTTTTCAATGGCTATTAGAATAGGTAGGTACTTTTGTTTTTCGTGCATTATTTTGACTCTGTACTTGTTAATAAGATTTCGGTAAAAACAGTTTATATAAACAAGTATACGAAAATCACAATAAAGCTCAATCTATTGTCAAACCCATCGACGCGGTGTCAAGTAGCGGAAGGCGAACTAAAACACTGCAAAAAATATCGAACAACTTGAAAAATTTGTCGAAAAAACTTTGAAACAAATTGAGAATGCACATTTGAGTTGTCTTGTTAAAAGGTTTCCGGTCTGTAAAAACGCTCCAACACTTGAAAATTCACTCGAATATAAACTTCCAATTCGATTTCGCATAAAAAGGTTCGCGATCTCTGATCACCGACGACCGGCGAGTGAGTGAGTGAATGAGTGAATGGCTGAATGAGTGAGCCGCGGGACACCAGTTGATCGGCGTGATGCGCCCTGTCCGTCAATCGCGCCGCTAACGAGGATGGAAAGAGCTTTTCTTAACCGAAATCGGTCTTTCGGATTCCTTTTAAGTTATTGCGATATTACTTATTCCTATAATTTAATATACATATTGTTATAAAAATAATTCAGTATTAACAGCTCAGTCTAGACTCTAGAACTAAACCCTGTAAAGTCGCTTTGGTAGTTTATCATTCAAAGCTCCAACAAAAAATCTAAATAATAGCAAATGATGGATGCCGCCCAAAAACGTATCATTCAACTGCAACTTTATTTCTAACACGACTGTATTTTAAATCGGGCCGCGAGCGGATTAGTTTTTTTGACAAGACACTAAATTCTGCTTTTGCGCGGCGCGTGCAAAATAAAATTTGTCGATACACAGAATTTATTCAGTATCGGTGCAGGGAGCGAATGTCACAACGAACGGTGGGACTTTTTGCGTTCGCAATCGAACGCATTTAAACACGGTGGAGTAAATCAAACGGCCGTAAACGCCGGGGAAGCCGTCTCCATACCGGCTGATTTATCGGGCGGGCCGGGACGTCACGGCTTTTTCCCGGTGCCGGCGGCCGGCGTCAGAATTTGTGAATGATTTTTCATCCTCCCGCACCGCGGCCATTTGTCAGAGCGGAACGAGATGCATGTACGCGCTGTTGTCGGTGTTTTTTGGCGTTTTTTCGGCTTTTTAGGCTTTTACGGGCCTATTGACACGTGAAAGTGTGTTAGCGTCGGGCCGGTTTACAAACACCGCGTTTTTCACGTCGCTTTTAATTTCTCGCGTCGAGTTTAATGGCGCTTTAAACGATTGCTCATCATTAATCCGCTCTTTTTCATCTCCATCGTTTATTGATTTGTGTCTCTCGTGAATCGTGATTGCCCCGGTCTGGCGCTTGAACCGGGATTAATCTTGTTTTTTCTCCTTGGTCATGACTCTAATTTCTTGTCAAGGACCTCGAGTCAAGACCATGAATCAACATAAGCCAGGGACTTCTTCGGTTTATGTCGATTCTCTTCCAGCAATGTTTGTCAGATTTTTCCTGTTCTTTTCATCCTTCTGCATATTAAAAGCTAATAGTAATATTTCGTGTAGTGTGCATGACACAACGTTTTTCATGGCTGACCGCGACGTACGAGCTGGCGTTCGCCTGATTGAAGTGTTCCCGCAAAAATAGCGGCCAACAGCGCGCGGCCAAACCGCACGCGCGAGTTACGGCCATCGCTGTATCGAATTAAAAATACCAGACAACGCCAATTACATACATGTGCTGGAGGAGTTGCAAATGCAGTGCTGATCTTATATCAACCCCAGGCTGATTGCCTAAAGCCTTAAATGCTTCAGTACCGAAGTTCTTTAGTACCGAAGGTCAAAACTATAAACTCTACGCAGCAAAGAATTGGTGCTGGCCTTCTGAGGTCCCGCTAAGATCTTACTGAAGCAGACCTACTCGTGCCAAAGCCTCAGGAATAAGGATCAAGGCATAACAAAAACACTCTAAAACGAAGCTACCAAAAATGCTTTGGAGACCGCAACGAATTTCAACCTTCGCGTGAAAAACATACGGCACAAACATTAGGCGTGCAAAAATCACCACCGGCCCGTTAACAGTGTTAATAATGGGCTCCTTACCCCCCAACCTCCCCCAGCACCTCCACACCCCCGCGGCGGTCCCTCGCCAGCCTTATCTGCAGTATTAACCCATAAAACATTATAATTTACAGCGTTACGTCGCCGCGCTATGACGCTGCGCAGTCGGTAGCCAGCACCTCTCAACATGCCGTAATTAATTCCAAAATATCACTTAAAAAACTTAATAAGATCTGGAATTGATGGAATCACCATTTCGCAATCGTCGAAAGTCGCATTTAATGACTATTCGGACGTCCTTTAAAGTAAGATATTATTTTCGTGCGCTTGAAAAATATCAAGTTTTCAAGTTAAAACTACAATTTCGAGATAATATATTTATGTATCCCTTAAATAAAATGGAAACGCTTATGAAAATCTACCCACACAAGTAATAACTACGGATTTATTCCACGCTTTCGTCGCTAAACGCTCTTTCAACAACATAAACTCGGGGCACCATTAAAAACCGATGCCGATGCCGCTTAACTGACAAAATTCTTAGCGCAAAAACAAACAAGCATCAAATTTTAATTAATTTACAAAACAATGTCGTAAAGTTTGAAAACCGCTGGCGGGAGATACTTAAAAATAACGAGATTCCAGCAAATATTGTAATAGCGGGCGCGTTTGTCGACTGTCGATAACGCGTGTCGATACACAACCCTAACGGTATTAGCGTCGATGTGGCGCAACCCTAAAATTAGTGTTGTATCTAATTCGCGGTGCGGTCATTAAACATATTTACAACGTAACCCTTTACTGCGCGCGGGGGGTTTATGACCCCCCGTAAAAATAATAGCGGGCGTTTTAAGTGTTAAGTTTGCACTTTGCAGTTTTCTGATATTTTTTTGTACTTAGCTGCATCAATTAATTAATTTTAAATTTTAATTGAGATGTTTTCTTGTTAGTAAATTTCATACGCGTCCAATCATAATATTAGTCAGTGTAAAGTTAAAAAATAAATCTAGTTCAATTCGAATCTTATTCTAATCACATATAAGTTATTTATCTCCATTATCAGTGGCGGATTACACCGACCCAATAAGAAGGCAAATAGATGACGATAATAAACAGGTAAATAGACCTTACCCCATTAGCAATAAAGAGCATAATAGCTTATCCCATTGTTTGGACATCATAGTGTTAACATGTCTTAAATCGCGTGTTTTATGTGCCGCGTCTTACAGAATGGAGTGTGTGGGATAAAACATAGAAGGCAGCGGTGATATTATACGTGGATGGCAGTCGATCATTTTCTTAACTAAAAAAAAATATTATGATAAGCCTTTACTAAAATAATTGTTATGTTCACACTGCACCATAGAGCGTCGCGATATATTATAGCAGCCGGCACATAATAAGTATAATGTTCTGTTTTTTATTATGTTTCCTTTTATGCGATTTTTATCAAACTATACGATGCGTTTTGATATTATTTTACTTCTGACGGGACCTTCATGCCAACAAAATAAGAGCCACCATCAAGAAACTACCGGGTAATATAATTCTGAACCGTACACAATCGCTATCTCCTGTACCACGCACCACATCATAACCGCACGTTTGCCGAGATTACGGCTGACTGTTTGTCCGTGTATTGATACAGAACTCCACCTAATGCTCTGTGTATTGATACACAGCCTATGTGTGCTACACAATCTCCTAATCTGCCCTAATGTTTGTACTGTATCTGTAAATTTGCTCGCACGTAGACCTACGCATTTATCTAGTAGGTAGCGTTCGTTCTATTTTGCACTATGTTTAGTTTTGGCCATATTTAAAAGCCTTTCAAAATCTTTATTTCATCATTTAGAAAAGATTTAAAAAAATAGGCCAAGTGCGAGTCAGTACCGTAATAGAGCGAAAGTAGGGAAAAATGTGTTTTTCTTTGGGAGCCCCCTAATTATTATAATTATTTTATTTTTAATAATTAAAGTACAATTATTAAAATAAGTAAGGATTTAATGAAAATTTCAAGTGCCTGTTACAATTATTGATTACGAGCGAAAAAGCCCAAAAAATCACGTTTCTTGTAGCCCCCCTTAAATATTTAATTTATTTTGTTTTTAG
>DWTA01000220.1:0-12275 GCA_018236805.1 Plebejus anna | reverse complement strand
CGGGTACAATCGAATGACATAATATTATATAAAAACCAAACTTGGTTGCTAACTTCACAAAGGTGTCGTGCGCTATACCCAGAATATTCTGCAGACGAGTAATTAGTGGAATCTCGGGGCCACAATGCCTATGATTAGTGAATTACGTCCACCTCGTGACGTCATCACTCCATTGTGTGGAGATAATATCTGACCATTAAATTAGAGAGCGTTCTGCCGGCGTCAAACGTCCGTTCATCATCATTTTAGGCTTTGTAGCGACTAGCGGGAGACCGAGTCTAGGTTAACACTTTCCTTCTCTTTAAAAAAAACGGTTGTCGCTTTGACGACCCCAAATGAGCGTGTGGCGGCTCGAAAGCGGGTCGCGGGTTCGAATCCTTTCTTTTCAATCTTCCTGGGTCGTTTTTAGCATGGAGCCAGACTGACGTGGTATTAAGCGTCCATAGATATTATTCTTATTTTTCATGAAAGAAGATAAAGTCCAACCTATTATGTTAAAATAAATTAAGAAAAATTAGGAAAATATAAAATTATTGTAGCTAAAAAATTCTAATTGAGGTAGACCATAGCACTTACAACGGCCTTAAAATAATTATAGGGCAAAGCAGAAATTTACAAGACCATTAAACATAATTTTCTAAAGCCTCATTACTCTCTTGTAAGGCCTAGTTAGCTGTTTTTATGCAAAAAATTTACGATGAATTTCTGTAGACTTAATGAAAAGCAGATTTTAGTAAACTTAGAACTGAAAAATGGTAATTAAGTACTTTATTTAGAGGCATAGTAGGTATTAGTAAAAATTGTAGAGTCACTTAGTAATAACACCTACAGTTTTCTAACGTAATCATTCTAATTTTCGAATAACATTCTATGTTTCAAGCCTCTGTCTGTGACATATGCGCAAATTTTAACCATGCCATGTGAGAGCCATGCTTCGACACTAATGGGCCGGCTTCATCTAAGAAATACCACAGGCTCACAGAAAACCGGCGTGAAACTCACAGAAGGCCGGTAACGCACCTGCAGCTCTTCTGATATTGCGAGTGTCCATGTGCAACGGAAGTTGCTTGCCATCAGGTCACCCGTTTGCTCGTTTTCCCTATTATTTTATAAAAAAGGTGTACTAATATTTAACAAACTTAATTCTAATTGCTATAATGTATCAGCTAAGTGATAAGTCACGCATCGTCTGGCCTCGTTTCTTAAGCCACTTCTTAATGACAAATAAAAGCGACGTCTCCATAAAACCTTCTCCAAAACAGGATCAAATGCAATGTAAACGCTGAACGGATCAGGACATAACGACGCTCTTCTTCGGAGCTTTTGAATAATGAAAACTTATTATTTCGCCGACATTATGAATATGAATGGAGCTGTTTTTCTCGGACGATAAGGCGATGCAGACGGGCTACAAGTCTCTGACACTATAAGAAATATGTGATCGGTAGTTAATAGGTACAAATATTAATACAGTTCTTAGATCAGCTGTAGAGATGACAATCTTAAAAGTAGTAATGACTAAAGAGAAAAGGCGAATAATTCGACTAAACAGCAACATAAGTGCAGACTGCAGACTAACAAATCACCAAATTTTCGTAATTTTTCGGTAACTGACGTATTTCCCGAGCGTCGGAAGAGACGTAGAGGCGTCTGACGTTGCTTGGACGTTGCTTGGACGTTACCACGGTAACGCCGCGATGGCATCCCGGTGATTTTTGACGGACCGGCGATAGCGGACAGCCACCGGCTATATGATATTTACTTCTATTTCCTTTGAATAAGGTGCAAACTTGGGTGCAAAATGCAAGTGCACTGTTTGAGGCTCTTACGTTTCATAGATTCGGGTGTTTTCATGATTACGACAATTAGCGAAGATTTCCATGCGCATCATTAATTTTGGAGTACTGTACTTATATACTAGTTCAGGAATTATAGTAAATCTAAGCCATCGATAGTGATTAATGCCATTTGTATATGTAATTGATTGTACTGTCGGTTCTTGGTGGAAATTCATGTTGAACACTAATAAAACACAATTTTTCGTGCACTTTTTCCACTATACGAGTATTACGATATAACTACAGATTTTAACAAATAACATGACCGGTTTCGAAGTACATCATCATCAGGTGTAAGTTACAGTAACGAAAAATTGTGTTTTATTAATGCCATTTGATAATGATCAAACATGGGAAACTATTACAAAATCTGATTTTTCGTTTACACAGTATACAATAGGGTAGAGACGTCTAGACACGTCCCAAGAAGGTCAATAAATGATAATTAGTTAAACAATAAACATGCCAAATTTTTTTTTATTCGTAAACTAATTTAGTAATATTGCCATGTATTTGACCTCTTGGCCTTGACATTAGCCTACCACACATTTTCATCGCATAAACTCCGCAAACCAACATGTACCGTAGGAACCAACAACGAAAACCCTTAGAAACGACTATGACGATTGAAGATCATAGTGAGCCCGATGAACATACTAAAGCTATCCCGCCCGCAACTAAATTTATATATTAGGCATCCATTAGACGGTAGGTTTTGCTGTCAGTTTTACCATGACAGTCACGACTGCGACTGATGGGTAACCTACCGAGTGAGAGCGTGACTGACGGTCATTGACGAAAATCTGGATACATTCGTCAGTCCATCAGTCACCATCAGTCAAACATAATAATTCATGATTGACGGAATTGACTGACGCTTACATGACCATAATATAATGGATGCCTATTATAGTTACAATGGCATTTTTTTTTCTTTTCAGTTGTGTAACTTGACTGGCACCTATACAATTTTGTTCCTGTATCGCCCAAATGTTGACTGGTAGATAATGCCATAAGGCATTAAGTGATAAGTCCACCTTTGTACTTTAATGTGCATAAAGTTTTTAAAATAAATAAATTTATCAAAAGACATGATAAGGTGGAAAGTATTTCAATTTCCCTCTTTGAAGATGAACGAAGCCGTTTTCCCAAAAAACTAAAGAGGTTGTCGCTAGTCGCTTTCTGTCGCCCGTACGCGGTGACAAATTGGTGTTTTTCCCGGACGATAAGCGAGTCCCGAGTCCCAAAGATTCCCGGCAATATTGTCCTCCGGGATAATGAGAATAGATCTCCCTGCTCGGCCACTTTAATTACTGCTAGTGGAAATGATTTTTCATTCTGTTTATTAATATACGAGCAGTTACATTAAAATGATTAATACAGTTTTTCGCTTGAGGCGTTACACAACTTTGCTTTCATAATAATAATATAATATAATTATAGCTACTTACAATGAATTTTCTTAACGATAATTGTTTATCTATGTTAATTAATGTTTTTTCTTCCCGTTGTTGCCAAAAATATTATTTTTTTCACAAGGTAGAATACTTTTCAAAATTGTAGAGTATAGAGGGTTATTTGTATAAGCCTGTATGCTTTATAATATTGTGTAAGTCAAATTATTTTAACAGACATTAAAAGCATAATATTTTACTTTGTTCCCTTGAATATTATATTAAAAGGCAAGAGTAAGCTTATGATAACATTTGAATACTACGTTTGTACAAGACTCCACTATGTGACCTGTAAAGAAAACTTTATGTGTTGTTTGCTTTTTACTCTGGCCGGGATAAAAGATATTCGCAGTATTCTACTCACTTTTTAGCTCCTGATCTATTACCCTATTATTTATTGAAATTATTGTTTGAAATATAAAACTTAGGTTCTCATCTTTTGTTGCATCTGAAAAAAAATAGTGTCTAATTACTAACCTCTTATAAAAATAACAACTTACGTACTTAATAGTTAAATGGGAAATACTTTCATACTTTATGATTAAAGTTGTTTCATACCTACTTTATTTATGATTAAATTTCTATTACAAAAAAAAACTCAACGTTTTATTCGCATAACGAAAAAAAAACATGAGGTTGAGGTTTTTCCTCACAGCTATGTAGAACAAAACATTCCTTTTTCACGAGGGTCCAATGGTATTTTAAAAATATGAAATTCACGTTGTGACATCATGCAAGTCCTCAAGATGAATAGTGTCAAAACTCCTTTATACTTATTCAACGGGGGCTGACGGGCGCTGCGACAGTTGAAATATGATCGGGCAAAAAACTGAATTAATGAATGCAGGTTGCAGATGTCTGCCACATTAATTATCAACTGCCTTTCGACCAGTTATTCCCAAAGTGGTCCGGAGCACTTTACACTCGGGAGTGAGATATCTTGTTGTACGAGCACGCTAGCTAGGCTGGTGAGCTCCCGGCCTGGCCTACATTGGGCCTGACAAATGGGGTAATCGGGGGTCCATGTAAATTAATTTAGTTTGAAAGAAAGAAAGAAACTTTATTTGGTAAAACAATACCTACAACAAATATTATAAATTATAGAAGGTGTTTTGCAGTGAAGAACTAAACGTTAGCTTGATTTCTCTTATCAGAAAGCATTTTCTGATATTATTTAAGAATGAAAGCGACTGTTACTTAAAATAATAGCAATTGGGGGTGCTCCACCGGTTCCACAATTTTGAAAGTGGTCTACGGAACAAAGGAGTTTGGGAACCTCTGCTTTAGACCCTCGCAAAATATGCGAAATCATTTTTAAATTGCCCTTTTTATTGGAGCACCCTTCAGACGGTTTATTCCCGTTGAAAAGTAATTTGTAACTAGTTCAGTTTTACTTCATATTGCGGCACTTGCAACTCATAAGCAAAACGCGCGAGTCCTTACTGTAAACATTTTATTTAATTACAACATGGTTTAAAGTAAAATTACTATATGAAAATATGGCAAATTTCCTGCAAATGATAATTACTACGAAAGAGTAACTAACTCAAAAAGAAGTTTCCGCGAAACTCACATTATTATCTAAGTTTACATTTCGTGGATCTTTCGTACTTTCAGTTGGTTGCTTGGGTCGATGATACAATTTTCATTGTACTAGCTTTAATAATATATTTACTATTTAGGTCAGTAACTGGAACCATATTATTTGAGCGGTCAAATGTAGAGTCACCGTTTTGTCCTGTATTCTGTTTCAATGCTATTTAAAATTTAATTATATTTATAAATAAAAGATAATAAGCGCTCGCTTAGCGTTTCTACACGCGCCAAAAGAAGCTAGTTTTAATAATATTCAAATTAGAGCATCCAATAATATTTACATATAATTTCTTCGGGCGCTTAACTTTATAAAATTCGCTCATCAACGAATAAAATTTACATCAAACACTCGTTACAATTAATTGGGGAGTTTGTTATTGTCTTCGCCAGGCGTTTACTTAGCGAGATATTCGGTATGCGCTAGGTTTTATGGTGATTAAACTGGTTAATGGTTCATCATTAGTAATCCTTTTTACACCTTACCTTTATTTAAAAGAAACTGTTTTATAATGGGGCAACAGATAAGCCGCATTTTCCATACATTTCCCTATAACTGAATCCACGATTGGTCATATAAATATAGAAAAATGCGGCCCGCCCCAAAATGTGCACGGACGACTCGGGTTTTCTAATATCTTAGGGTCCCGTATTTAAACAGTAAAAACGGAACTCTTTTTCTGAGACTTCTCTATCTATCTACCGTCTGCTTGTATCTCATCTAGACAGTTGATAATATAATTTTCTATACTTTTGATAAATAATAATTAGATGTTTAAGAATAAATTATACTATAGCTTTCTGGTTTTACACAATATAATATTATACTTTTTATAGAGATTGGACAACCTGTATAACTCTGGAACGAACTGTCACCAGCAGTATTTCCGGACCTATACGACCTGCAAACCTGCAAGAAGAGTGAGTATTCTATTCCACAGAAATAAATAAATATATTGATTTATTTCTATGATTCTATTTCCCGGCAACGCACCTGCAGCTCTCGATGTTGTGAATGTCCATGTTCGAAGTTGCTTTCCATCAGGTAACCCGTTTGCTCGTTTGCCCTCTTATTTCATAAATAAAAATTAGGGACAGGTACAAATAAACGAAATGTAACAACGACAGCAATAATAATTAGTTGGGCTAATAGAAACTGTCAAAAACTGTAGCGTATTAGTGGCCGGTCTGCACGCTCCATCTAGCGCGTTAATCTCCAGCCCGGGTAATTGGAACTGCTCATTGATTTTTCTGCGCCATTTTTCATCGAAAGAGTCAATTTTCAATGTTTTCGAACTTGTGTAATGGAAATGTCGTCCTTATAAATAACTGACATTCGGTTAAGCCAGCTAATTATTGTTTGTTCATAATAATTATTTAAAGCTATATTATTTCCAGACAAAAGTTACAGCTTTTAAATTACATGTTTAAACATCTTGTAAAACAAACGAAATTACCGTCTGTTTCCGACTGAACTTCAATTAAGTCGCCTCATAAAAGTTTTGCATCCAATTTTTAAGAAACGACCCCAAACAACGTCCATAACCTCGGGGGTGTAATCAATTATTTTAAATGATTTGTGTCCGCCTTTATTTAGGGTCGGAGCAGAGTGACTACAGATGGCCGATCGCAGCTCGTTATCGCTAAATAATGGTCATTTTAGTTTGCTGCGATATACAGCGTGACAGACATCCGAAGCGTGTGCTTCTGAAAATATGCATGAAAAAAAAACACGTCAACAGGTAGCGGTCGCGTGGCTCGTCTGCGACGACCCTAACTGAGATAGTAATTTAAAATTAATGGTCCGCCATCTCGTCAAAGAAACCATTAAATAAAGAAACCGTCCATGAGCCGAGAGCAAAAACATGACAAAAAGTCATTATCATAATTGCTGTAAACGTGGAAAAATATACAAAGCACTCGGCGGCAGCTTTGTTGACGTAAACTAAAATATTTTAAACAGCAGTGTAATGAGAGCCTTGCTATATGAAGCAGAGATAACAATAAAATTTACCATTGAGGAAATTGATTCCTAGGCAGTTGACGGACCCATGTCATGTGGTCGGCTTATGTCATTTCAATGTTATCTGTGATCTGTCGGCTAGGTTTGACGTAACGCAACCAAACTACGTAGGTCTCTCATCTGCCTAGAAATCAACTTCTCTGATAGTACTTTCACAAAGCATACATTTTATTGATATTTAGTATGATGGTTGATGCTAATAAGCCTCTCATTGTCTCCAAAATCTTGATTACATCGTACTTCAAAATAAGATCAACGAGTATTAAAATTTATTGATATTTTAAAATAGATTTACAACAGGTAAATATAGAAAATAAACATAAATTATTAATAATAATTTACTAAGGTATAAAATTGCTGTTACTTTTAAATCAGACTCTACATTCATTTCGAGACCGCATAATCATATCCGAAACATAAGAGAAATCGTAGTTTCATAAAAATGAGATTGGACTATAATTACCGCATATTCTAAACGTATCAACGCTGTCATACGAAAATAAGTTCACATTGAGCACACATCAAATAAGCAATTCTACTAAATACACACACACCTGCGCGTAGATAGTATGGCAATGTGTGCATATTTACTATGTGTGTTCAGAATAGGCAAATATTGACAAGCGGCTCTTCCCAACTCCTGTCTTATATCTGGTATCTTATGTCTTATACAAATGGTTCTTGGCCAACTCCTGATATTTCTCTCTCATTATCCCATATCCATATTATCGTGTATCTTGACATTGCCAAGGTTCTCAGCCTGCTGCACGTTGTCCGGTAGAGGTTCGTTGGCCACGTCAGGAACTAGTAGTGTAGTCGTCCCAGCCAGAAGGGAAACAGTACCGATCACAAGAGTAGGAATACTCTCGCCGTATGGGATCTGAAAATCATAAATTTTCAGTTAATAGCTCAGTATTTATAAAATAAGTAATACCATGGTCTAAAAAACAGTAATACCTAGTATCTTATAGTTCTGGCGTTAAAGTTTTAGCGTTGAGTTTATAAGGTAAAAGAAAATTAAAACAAAAATTTTAGTAAATTAACTAAATATAACAATAATACAATTTAAAAAATTATGATAAGCTTAAAGCTAAATTGTGATTCACTTCCGAATGTTTTCATAATATTATAATAAATTTTGATAAAGCCTAATTATTAGCTTTTTGTAGAGACAAAAATGACAGAAAATATAAATTACTTTAGAAAATAAATATTTTACAAAAACTTTCAAACGAATTGAGTCTGAGGTAGTAAACTGATAGAAACTCACTAATAATGGTGTCATAGGCGCCAACACAGATCCAATTCGTCCAATCGCCGAGCACAGCGAAAGCATGGAGTTGCGAGAATACGTCGGAAACAGCTCTGATGTATAGATGTACACGGTTGCAAAAGTAAACGTTGACAAAAACTTGCCAAGGAAGAACAAGCTGGTTGATATAAACGCGTACTCTGCAAAAACGAAAAAATAATAATTTTTAGATCAGACATTAGTTTCTAAAATAGAAGCGATAACCGCTGTTTATTCTGTTTTAAATTACGAGTAACTTGTGTTCAATGCATTTTTTAATCAATATTTAGGTATAAAGTAAAGTTTCGCTTGTCGATATAAAAATAAATTACCAATTATATCGATATGTTTAAGTTGCGACGTGGGTTGCGTAGAAAACGTTACTTCATGTTTATCATTAACGTTACCGTAAAAAGTTATTCAAAAGTTCATTATCTTGATATTTCGCCCAACGTTTCAGCTATAAAAACTTACCTTTGGACACAAGGGATCGCAATAAGCACAAAATTCCTACGGACGTGAACGATATGAACAAAGGTTTCTTCCTGTTGAATCTTTTTAGTGTGTAGACCATAACCATGCATGCGGGAATGTCGGATACCGCCATTATAGCAAAATTCAGGTACTTGTTCCCGGCTAGTGATACCACATTTACGGCAAGTCCATAGCTAATGAACGTGCAAGAGCTCCACCATACCAAACAGACCAAAAATCTCTTCAGAACCAGCTTCGACCTTAAGGTGTCCCGCAAGGGTGAACTCTGTGTATTGTTTTCTTCACACTTTATGTTAACGATCATTTCCTCTTTTACTGATATTTTATTTTTTTCGGCAATTTTTAACAATATTTTAATGGCCTCCTTCTTATTTCCTCTACTCAGTAACCATCGCACGCTTTCGTCCATGATGAAGATGTAGAAAATAAATACTATGGATGGTGCATACAGTACTTGCGTTAAAGTTCTCCAATATGGTATATAGTAAGCGGTTATTGGGAAAACTACCCCACCCAGTGCAAATATCACACTGTAAATAATCTGTTGATTTAATCTAAAATCACTATGAACTAATTCTATACCTGGAATAAATGACATAAATTTAGTATAAGCATTATAAACAGAGTACGAAGTAGAAAAATATAATATTGGTTTATTCCTTACTCATTATGAATGCTGGGGAATAGTTTTCACCGATAAATGCTTCAAGAAATTCCAGAGTAATATACGATAAGTATGAACTCGCAAAACTTTTTCCTACTCCTAATACAGCACAAGTAATGCCAAAGATGATGATAGCCGCTCTTCGTCCAAGTCTGAAATAGACATGAAATTAAATGATCAATATAAGGAATTTGGTTTGTTTATAAATTGTTGTTTGATTAAACTAAGTTACAGAAACAAAAATTAATTAACTGTTACACAAATCTCAACATACCTATCCGAAAGTTGCCCTTGTAAGAAGAGACCAAGCATCAAACCAATACTGTGGACAGTCCCAACAAAGGTCCGTTTCCAATCCTCACACGCTAGTCCAAACTGAAAGAAGAAAGTAATTCACCAAAGCAAAAACATTCATCAAACATTTCACCTTCCGCGTGTGAGTTCAAAAATCTTCAAAGTTACACGCTTGTTAACAATACCGCTGATACAGATACCGAAGCTTCAAAACTTCCCCAACTTCCAAAGAATCCGTTGAAAAGTTGGGTACAGAATAATTGCAGTTTACCTCAGCCACGAAACTGTCGTCGCTTTTGTAGATCCATTCCGAGCAGGGTTCGACTACAGACGTGAAACTAGACGAGGAGCACTCGTCGCCCGTCGACCCGTATTTATAACAACTTCGATAGTCGCTCGGTGTCGCGAAATTGTACCACGAAGTATTAAAAACTTTGTTCCCCGACTCGCATTGCTCTATTTTACATCTGCAAGTGTTCGGTTTGAAAGTGTGACGTTATTTATGGTTAGACAATTCAATTTACAGAATAGTTTAAGGTTCAATCTCATCAACTACTGTTAAGTTTAATTCTCAAATTAGTAGCACGTTACCTCTTTCGTTTTTTAAATGAAAGAGAAAACATGATATTTTAACTAGCTGTTTACTCTAAAAGACGTTGGATTGGCCTTAAACTATGTGAAAATAGTCACTCATATTTTTTCGAGCATGTTGATTTAGTCAGTGTGCAGTGCAGTCCACGCAAAATTATGATACGTAACCCAGTTTACAATGTATTTATTGTAAATGCGCATAAATCGCAATATTTTTAAATATTAAAAAAGTGAATCTCTTAAAGTATCATTGAGTAACAATTTTCAAAAACATGTTCAAAATTACATTATAAAAAAAATTGACATCGCAAGATCGAGGACATAATATTACACATACCTATACGGCACTTCTTCAGCGATAAACACATAATTGATGCTGTGTATTCCGTTATTGAAGAAAGCGAAGCCAAGGAGCAGGATCATCCGTATTTGATACCGACCGTACGCTCCGAACTGGGCTAACACTTCATCCAGATGTACACTATTCTTTTCCTCTTGACCCATACTGACAGAAATAAGAGTATCAAATTTTATTAGATTCTTGAGCAATTTCTAAACTTTTTTGCAAGTTTTGGCTTGATTTTTTTAAGTTTTGTTAAATGTTTTAAAGATTTTGAACGATTTTTGAGACTTTTGTTAAATTCTTAAAAGATTTTGTACAATTGTCGAGAGTTTTGTCAACTTCTTGAGGGATTTTCTAAAGAGATTTTGAGGACTGTGTCTGCGGCGCGTCCGTGCGTGAATGATCCTCAAGTAATTGAATAAGTGGTGTAATGTTATGAGCTACATCCTGTGGAATATTTAAAGATCCTAAAAGTAGTACGCTAATTCCTGTTCCTGGTTGCAGAATTACCAAGGTCGTTGGACTAGCTGTTTCCAAGGTGTGTGTTTGGGAACCAACGTCACGAAAACAATTATTCTTATTGCAAATTGTATTTCTTCTACAAGAATAATTGGAACGTAGTTCCTTATCTCACGTTCGGCGTAAATCTGACGGCTAGACAGAACGACATTTGACCTTGATTTGACCTCGAAACTTTTTTATTAGTACCTGCATGTTAGGGGCAGATGGCGTTGATAGTAAGTATTCCTGTGCGTCAACTAGATGGCGTTGTTAATATTTCTGGGCATCAATAAATGGCGTTTTTTGAATATTTTTTGAGTGTATATGCAAAGGTATATGCATACAGGTTTTTTGAACTTCGATCCATTCGGGTGTCCCTTGACACCTCTCAAGATTTTTAATCTAAGCCTATAGAGTGAAGCTTCGGAGGATGGCTTTGGTATAGTCTTTGCCATAAAATTAATCTTTTCAGTATTTGATTTTCTTGTTAGTATTTTAATAAATAAATAATTCATCATTTCATGCATTTGCTTATTACTGCACATATAAGTACAAAGTCGTAGTTAATACCTTATGGTATTATTTTCCCAGTCAACCATTGAGCACTACAGAAACAAAACTGTATGGGGGGTGCTAGTTAATTTAAGCACAAGACAAAAAAGAATTTTTTACATAATAATATGGTGTAAAGATTATAGCTTAAAATTGCAATACATTAAACTAGCGGAAACAAACAATGTTCACAAATATAGTATTTGGATAGAACTAGATGGAATTAATTATAATAATTTATCACGTTGCCTTTGACATAATAATAATTAGGTCGAAATGCTATAATTGTCAAATACACTTTGGCGGCAATTGAATCACGCGCTCATATTACGTCTGGAATAATTTATCACACCAATGTACTTGATTTATAATTTGCAATTAACGCCCACTGCCCTGAGTCCCTTTAGGTCATTATAATGGATTACCGACAATATCTGGGTACAGCCCGATCAAGAAAATGAGAAATTGTTAATTTATTGTTAAGTACCTACTAAATTATGAATGCGAATGAGTGATTGGACCGATTAAAATTTAATTCATATTTCATATACAGCATGACTGGTGAGACAATACCGATACTAATGGAGAGTATTCAGTACTCGATTCTCATTATAATTATGTAATAAAATTAGGTAC